>CM033719.1:37289204-37400434 GCA_019671005.1 Hibiscus mutabilis | reverse complement strand
GACCCTTTGAAGTAGTCAAACCTTATGCTCATGGAGTAGTAGACATCAAGGACTTAAAAAGGGGAACAACACTCAAAGTGAATGGCCAAAGGTTTAAGCATTATTGGGAAGGAAATCAGAGTAATGCCAAAGAGATTATTCTCTTGGCGGAGATTCAGTAAATTTTGCCGTCATAGTATGACCTTTGTAAATAGTTAGGATAGTTATTTTCTTTTGGCATTTTGGTTTATTTATCTTAGTTTCTCTTTTTCTATTTTGTAAGGTTTTTGTGAGAGTTAGTGCGGGTAATTTTGCCAAGGCAGTATGCCAGGATAGGCTGGTATTCGGACATCCATCATCACAAGTCTAGATAACACGTGGACCATTTTTAGGTAAGGCGCAAGGGAGATCCACTTTTTGCTGAGCGGGAAACCCTAGCTGCTGCCCCAATTGAAATTTTTATCCTATTTTTAGCTGTGCCCAGATTTTTGCACCGTCACTCTCCTACTCGCCTAAAAACATGATTATCACACTCCCCCATACACGTCTTAACTACCATGATATCATTACCCCCACTAACTCCACTTTAAGCCAACCCAACTGTCCTCATTTAACACTATTTAACTCTCATTTCCTCTTAATCAATAACCTTTCCCTTTTCCATTCTTTCAAACTGGCAAGAAAATCAAGAACCCAACTTTTTTTTAATCTTATACTCTAATCAACCCTATTCCCCCAAATCCTCAATGGCATCTTCTTTAAAAATAAGACAAAGAAGAAGAAGTATGACGAGAACTACATTGCGCGAACCTTTTGATGTGAAAAAGGATTCGAATTCAAGAATGAGCCCAACTTGGGGTATTCTAGAGGTGGTTGCCACCATCAAGAAATACAATTGGGAGGTCTTTTGCCTTTAGCCCAGGGAGGTCCACTCAACCATCGTCTGGGAATTTTATGCCCACCTTACCACCAAGGCCTCGCCCTTTGTGTTCGTACAATGTAAGTGTGTTCAGTTTGATGAGGGGAATGTTAATCGCATGTTCAGTTTGTATGGTGCAGAGGAGAAGCACTCAGCATTCGTCGAATCCATGGATGATGCCAAGAGACAGCTGTTATTGAAGGATTTCTGTAATACCCTAAAATGGGCCTATAAGTATACTACTAATTCAATGCAAATTTAATTGATTTGTTTTATTCATAAATCTAGAGCTAATTAAAAATTTAGGACCCAATTGGAAGAAAAGAAGAAATGGATGGTTAATATCTATGTACCGAATTGATTAATGCAAGAATAGTGGGCTTCCATGCAAAGAAATTTTTTTTCAATAGCTTAAACACATGTCAAAGAAGTTGGGACACATGGGATGTAGTTTCGGTGGGATGAAGCAAAAGAATCACTATCCCATTTCATATTCTTCATCTAACCGAGCCTTAAGAGAGAGGGAGGATGAATGCATTCAAAAGCTGGTGTTGAAGCTCTCATGATTCGATTGCTTGAATTTCCTTCAGTAATTTGATCTTCAAGATAACAATTCCTTACCTTCCTAGTCTATGTCGAAAATTTTTGAAGTATTCTATAGGTCTCTATGAACTTTTGGTAGTAATGTAATTGTTAAAAGAACTATCCATGATATGTTTCCTTTTGACTATTCAAGTAAATAGTTGATGGTTCTCAAGATTTAGAAATTTGCAAGAGTGATTAGAGATGCTAAGTGCTGAATTTTTTAATCTTGTTAATGCTAAGGATAGTTCAATGGTTCGAATAGGAGAAAATTAAAGGAGTTGTCAATACATTATGTTTTAGAAATTTCCTTAAAGTGCTTTAGGCCTTCATTGAATGTATAGTTGTGTTTGAGATCTGAATTTGATTTTTTTGTTGGATAGAAATGACATTCTGATTGTTGAGGACCAAATGAGTCATTTAAGGATTAATTGGAGGATTGTAAGAAGATAGCTCAAAACTGTTTTGGAGCTGAATGAATAAGGGAAGGGTTGTATTGCAAATTTGGGGACTGTTTGATGATCTTAGTGGATTGTTTTGAGTAGATATATAGATGTATAAAAAATCTGGATTTGCTTTGTATACTTATATAAATTTGAGGGACTATTTTATGGTATAAAATGTGTATGCAAGAATCGAGAACTAATATGAAAGTATAGGGAAACACATATGGGACAGTTTTGAATGTATGTAAATGTATATAGATATTTGAGGCTGTTTTGCTTTGATATTATGAATAAGGGGATGGTTTTGATATACAATAATATATAGGAGTAAAATTGCCCTGTTTTCTGTATATATGAGCAGTAATGGATTGTTTTGAGTATATATTTATATGTGTATATGAAAATGGAACTGTTTTATCTAATTAAGAACAATAATGGGTTGTTTTGTGTGAAATGGTATAAGTTCATGAGTGCTTGAATTGTTTTGTAAATGATTGAAAGGTAGGATTGATTCTAATGTATAATTATATCCTTTGTTATATTTAGACCAAGAAAGGATTGAACAAGTGAGTCATGAAGTAGACCAAGTTGTTGAAAAGCTCAAAGGAATTTTGATACAAGAGCGAAACTAGCTTGGATCAAACTTTGAGTGTAGTTTAAAGTCTCGGGATGAGCTAGTAACCTTCTCGAGCATTTCTTGCTAATTTTATTTCATTTTTCTATCATGAATTACATTATGCATAAACAAGCTTGGACTTGAGGTAAGTCCTTAAATGATAAGTACGATGATATGAAACACTTGATCATGATATGATCTATTTGAACTTGTTCACATGCTTGCAATAAGAATTATACATAGTACATGTTTGATAGTAGTTTTGCTTACAATGAACCTTGTATATGTTTTTACTTGCTTGATAAGAAATCCTTGCCAAGCTATCCTTCGATTAAAACTTGAGTAGGAATTGAGTATCATAAATGAATCGTATATGTGCTTAATATGATATGTATCAGACTATGTTTATTAGTGTTCTGATTATGGAGTCATACTCATTTATAACTTTGACATGATTTGATAAGTTATAAGCCTTGATAAGTTGAAGAATAAGACATGTTTTCTATGAATTATCTGAACATGATGATATGATTATATTCTAAGTTATGCATTCTTGAACATGCTTGAAAATGACCTTGTTACACTATCATTCAAATATATTATACTATGATATGAATTTCAATAATAATCAATCAGTATTTCCTTTCATCAATTTCCATTGATCATGCATATTATAACTTGGACAAAAGCTAGATAGTACAAAACAAGGCATTCAAATCAAGCAAATGTTTCATTGACAAGTTTATTCTACAAATCATGAGTAAGTGTGCATAATACACTCAATTAAAATCCACATACATTAAATAGAAACTAAGAAAGTTTATAAGTTAAATCAATGAATTATAGTAATGTCTTTCGATTGATTTTTGAGTATTTAATTGGGAAAATAGATATGCTCTATTCGAATACTTATATGAATATGTACATGATATGTTCTAGTCCAATATCTATATGTATTTACAAACATGCCTGATTTGAATTATCCTTGTACAAGAATAATTGCTTGATTGAAAGTCTTGTCTTAAAATGGCTAACTCCTTGTCCAAGCTTAGAATTATATGTATAAGACCCCTTTTGGTCTAGGTGAAAGGATGGATTATTGTATCATGCTTTAGATACCTTAAGCTACCTCATTAAGTAATCATACTTATTCAACCTTTCATTGTCTTTCATGTTAAGTTCATTTTTTGTTAGCCTTTGAGCTTGGACATAATCACCGAAAGTCGAGATTTTATGTCTTGTATTTCCTTAAAGAACTCCTAGATGGTGATTGAATAGTTGATTGATAGCTAAGCCATGCTAGTTATATATTTAAAATGTCTGCTTGTTAAATAAGATATGATGGTTATAGAGTATGAATGAGTTAAGATCATGAATGAATGGAAGGACACCTATATGGTTCGAATAAGATTAAAGGATAAAAACAAAACGCTCGTTATGATATAAGAAGATTGGTTAATTAGTCATGTTCATAGAAGTGGTTTATGCTTTTCAAACCATCTTAGAAAGGTTGGTCTTAGGTGGTTGTTGGATTACTTGTTTGCTAAGTTTTTACCATGTATTACTTGTTTGGATCAAATAAAGAATAATTACAAAGTTTTTGTTGGGTATAATAAGTTAGACGTCAAGGAATAAGTCTTAAAGTTTAAAAGCCTTGAATGAATTATTCATGTTAGGTAAATGATTTTTTTAAATAAACTAGTAATAATTTTATGGGATTAGATAATGTGTTAGTGTCTCCTAGTAATTGATTCAGCCTAATGGAAATGACCTATGGATCTTTGATGTTCTTATGTGCTAATTCAAAACGACGGTATTGGAACAACAAAGATGTAGTTAATGGTTAAGGGTTTTAATATATCTCTCTATCGAATGAATTGGTTTAATCTAGTTGGCCTAATTTGTAATGAATCTTAGAAGATTAAAATTGAAGTCTAATCCATCTTCGTAATTAATGGATGAATGTCTTTAATAGGTAAATGATTTCGAATGCTTGAAATTTGAAAGATCTTAATCCGATGCTTGATGAATAAGTTATGAGTTTGTACCCTTAAGGTAACTTGAGTTGGGGTTTAAAATTGTTGATGCTTTTGAGTAATTTGAAGTTAATATTGTCCTTGATTTACCTTTGATGTTTCAAAATGAGGACTTACATGTGCTAAGTCATACCATGTTGGTTCTGTAACACTTTCTAGTTTGGTTTACTCCTAGAATGGGTTAGGATTGTTACATTTATTGATATCAGAGCTTTGGTTTAGTTGATTCTCCAACTAAACCGAAACTCGTTTCATCATCATTTGTTACATGTGCCACCTAAGAGTTAAGTCTGATAAGTGTTGGTGATCTGTGTCTGATAAAAGCTCTCTTATGTGTTAATTATTAGTAGAAATGTTTGAAATATATTTGGGCCGGAACAATGAAACCCCGATTGACTCCTCCATTGAAGGAGGTAGTGCAACGACAAATCAGGAACAACCAAAATCCTTAGAATGTTGCTACATAGCAATAAACAACTCCTCATGTTCTTCCTTTGGTTGTGTAAGAATTGTCCTTTGTTCGTACGAGGAATTCCTTTTACATGATGATCTTTTAGCCTTACCTTCCACAAATTCGACCTTATTTGGGATTAAATTTTGTTATGTAAACACCATGCTTGGGCATATTGTAATAAGAAAAGACTTTCCTCCATGGATTAGGGAAGGAATCTATACTCTTGTTAGATAAGAAACCCTTTGAATCAAATTTTGTGTTTGCTTCTATACCCAAAGTCAGTGAGACTAAACTCGCCCTTAAATCTATCTTAATCATTTCTAAATTTTCTGATGTTTTTCTGAAGAACTACCGGGATCACCTCCGACAAGGGAAGTGAAGTTAGATTCAAAGTTTAACCAGGGCCTACCCCGGACTCCATTATTCCTTATCGTATGGCCTCGGTCGAGCTTAAAGAGTTAAAGACTCATTTGCAAGAACCCCAGGTGAGAGAGTTATCAGGTTTGGTTAGTCTTATTGAGGATTTGATAAAGGGTTATCCATCTGGACCGTCTTTCTAATCAAGCTTCTTCGAAGGGATGTAACTCTTATTTGATTAGAGAGCCAACAACAAAGTTTTACTCAGTTGAAACAACTGCTTATTCATGCTCTGGTTTTGACTCAATCTGAATCGGGCAAGGATTATACAACCATTATTGATGCCTCACATTATGGATTGGGAGGTGTACACATGTAGGAAGAAAAGTGGTAGCTTGTACTTCATGACAATTAGAGCCTTATGAATTGCATTGTAACCCCCTCGACCCGACACCACTATTAGATCATCCATCAAAATAGTGTGCCTTAACTTTGGATCATCCGGCACCACTATTCGACCCTTGAAACACTAGACTCCATCTTCACCAAAATGAAAACCCGTCGGATTACCCTCCGATATATCCTTAACGTGATCAATGATGGAGTCATCAAACGGTTGCTTAGCTTTAATCATTTGTGACAACGTAGGCTTAACTTGCAAGCTCGGCCAACAAAACACCTTCCCGTGTCACACTCAACCTTGCAAACATAGTCAATGCTCAACCACAACCTTATGACTCAATACATCCGCAACCACATTGGCTTTACCAGGATGATACTCAATTGTCAAGTCGTAATCCTTAAGCAACTCCAACCATCTTCGTTGCCTAAGATTCAAATCCCTTTTATGACATCAAAAAATTTTCAAACTCTTGTGATCCATAAAACCACACTCTTTTCGCCATAAAGATAATACCTCCGGACATCCAAGGCAAAAACCACAGCCGCAAGCTCCAAATCATGAGTGGGATAGTTGCGCTCATGAACCTTCAACTGCCTCGATGCCTAGGCCACAACCTTACCATTTTGCATCAACATACAACCAAACTCAACGTACGATGCATCACTTTAAATCACAAACTCCTTCCCGATTCGAGTCAAATCAACACATGAGCATGTGTCAAAACCTCCTTCATCTTCAAAATGTGTTGCTGCCCCTCCGTCCACATATAAGGAACATTATTTTGCAATAAATTTACCAACGGTACTACAATACTCGAGAACCCCTCAACGAATCGACGATAATAACCAACCAACCCAAGAAACTACATACCTCCGATACAGACTTAGGTAGCTTCCAATTGAGAATAGCCTCAATTTTCTGTGGATCAACGTGAATACCTTCCATGGAAACCACACAACCAAGGATCATAACTTCCTTAAGCCAAACCTCACACTCACCCAACTCGACATACAACTGATTATCCTTCAACACTTGCAACACATCCCGCAATTGTTGATCAAGTTCTTCCTCGAGTACGAGAGCACACAAGAATATCATCTATAAACACCACTACGAATTGTTCAAGATATTCATGGAACACCCTTAACATCAGGACTAACCACAAAAGCTAAACAAGCTTGGCAACCTCCTTGTGACATCCTTTTCTCTTGAGCAGTCACCACTACATTGGACAAGAACTTTACATTCTCGCCAACCACCACCACTTTATAATTGTCAACTAACCTCAAAGAAATCCTTTTGGCTTCACAATCCACAACCGCCTTGTTCTCACTCAACCATCCTATACTCAAAACACATTAAAACCATGGAATGGAAACTCCATTAGACTTGTGGCAACTCATAACCTTGCACCACCAAAGGACACCACCTATACAATCTTCTAAACGTACCCAACTCACCAGAAGAACTAGCTACTATCATTATCTCTACCTCCAAAATGTTATCTGTAAGTGTGGACATATGTATGCAAGATTTCTTACATGTCATCCTTGATGCCTATGCATATGGATGCAAAACCTCTAATGTCATGCCCAAAGATGCATGCATGTACTGACATATTTAAATATATACATATAAGTGTTTTTACACTGTGCATGATCAACGTCCACACTCACTTATAACATTCTCGGTACCACCGTACACGAGAACACCACTACTCTGACTACTATCCAAAAGTAGGTATTTAGAGAATACCCAACACGACATCATCTCAAATGTCATTAGCACATTCGACACCTCTACAACAACCACAATAGCTTGCGGTCTAAAACCCAACTAGCACTAATCACGCTAGAAACTCGAGAAAGAACTCTAAGGTGAACAAACTTCATCTCATACTCAGCAACTAACATGCCAACTCCTACCAACACTATAGGAGAATTCACCAAACATAGGCTCATTTGACATATATGAAAGCGTAGACCCCGAATTAACCAAAGATAACAATGACAAGGATTGCAAAGTGAAGGTACCTACGATCACATATGTGTCATTGCAACCTTCTTAACGAACAAAGATTTGTGCCGGTCCACCATTCTCCGATCGCACAACAACATCCGGAACTGGTGTAATTCTCATAACACAAGGACAACCACACTTCAGGTGATCAGAAGATCCACATTTCCAGCAACTCATGGTATTTCCCCAACATATACCCATGTGACGTCTACCACAGTGCTCACACTCAGCCCTACTACGAACTCCCTGGTTACCTTGACCAACACTGTCACCACGCTTGTGACCTGAATTACGTCTCTTATCATGAGACCTCCTATTTTGTTTCCCAGAATAGCCAAAATCAGCCGCTCTCTTACTTGAGCTCACACTAGCTGCCTGCCCAGAGACAACTAAGGACGGACCTTTTTTGACCACCACAATAGGTGTCGGTGCTTGCACTTGCACTCCAGCCACTGCTACTCAAACATCAACTAGAGTAACCAACGGAGGAGAAGAAGGTAAAACATCAGAGAGATTCCCTTCCACATCACTATTCTGCCCAACTCAGGCACTATCAGCCATTACACGAAACTCACGTCGAACCACGCTAACAAAAACATC
Organism: Hibiscus mutabilis; assembly: GCA_019671005.1. Lineage (NCBI taxonomy): Eukaryota > Viridiplantae > Streptophyta > Magnoliopsida > Malvales > Malvaceae > Hibiscus > Hibiscus mutabilis. The sequence goes on along the minus strand of CM033719.1, from coordinate 37,392,023 downwards.
AAAACACATTAAAGTTAGGCTAGCATTAGGTAAAGGATCCAAGACAACTTTTAAAAGCATTTTAAAACCACGATAATAGGTAATGTGTTCCCATTTCATAGCCCAACATGATGTTAAACAATCACCGTAAATATACACAATCACCGTGCAATTCATGTAACATCAGTTAACCAAACAATAACATCCCAAATTTTTGCAACCTGGCTCTGATACCAACAAATGTAACCCCCTCGAACCGACTTAGACGCCCTGACTGAACTGAGAGAACTACAATAGGTTTACCAAAGCAAACCGGTGAAAGGTTACGAAAAATCGATCCTTTTTTCCCTTTTACCTTGTTTAGATGAAAATTATTAAACTTACATGATCATCCATGCTGCAGGTGAAATTTCAAAAAAAACGAATCTCAGAAAGGCAAACAATTGCAACACATTCTTTACGAGGACTAAAATGCAAATACCTTAAGTTAAAGGACCAAATTTGAAATTAAGTTTACCAATCTTCAATTAGTCAGGTTACATGATCACATGACAAAAATTAGCACAAAAAGATCCTCCATACTCATACAATTGATTCCACAACAACCAAGGACTAAAATGAAAGAAAACAGAACTTCACCAAAGCCATTAACTAACTTAACAACCTCGGGTATCAGTACCCACACTTGAGTATCGTTACGCCATTGCTATTTTAAATCCCAAAAATTCCAGTAGCCAACTCTTGTACCCGTATTACCCTGCATACCGATACGCCTTACCAAAAAACCAAGGCTTGTATCGATCCTCAAACCCGTGTACCGAAACTCCAGGCCAAACTCAGTCTTCACGTACCGATACACAAACCTGAGTATCTTTATGCTACTCTTAAAAAACATATCCGTATCGAAACATCTAGCATGCATACCAGAACCACAAGCCTGAATTGGCTTCCCATACCGATACGTGAACACGTGTACCGGTATGCCTAAACCTGAATGGTCACAAATGACTGGCTTAACATGCTTATTTCAAATCTAAACTATTCCATCATGCCACAAACTCACATACAACACTACCAAGATGCAACAACAACCTAAACATCATAAGTTCAACAACCAATTAGCATTCATACATCCCATGATGTTCTAAAGGCATGCTTACTAAAATCACTTTGCCAAACATCCCAAAATACACAAATAGACCAATCTCAGCATATGCATTATAACAACACAACCCACACAGAATATTAAACTTGCTCAAACCATCACAACATGGCAATCATCAAGGAAGCTTTAGATGCATACCTAAGCAACCATTCATCCACAACTACAAGCAAGTATTAACATCAAGCTTAGCAACATCAAACCATCCTCAAAACCCAGCATGGAAACATACTTAAAATCCATAAGAAATCAGGATTACAACTCCTAAAAACCATGTCGAACACATTGCCTTATTAACCAAAAACGTAAACCAAGTTCATACTTAAAAGCAGTTTATCTTTTGGATCCTTGCAAACCTTGACTTTGCTGCCTCGAACTTTAATGCTCTGCATCATTAGGAAAAAGAAAGCGTAAGCACACATGCTTAGTGAGGATGCTCATAAAACAATGATGCATTTAAAACCATTTAAAAACCACATGCTTGCTTTCCCCAAAACATGCTCACAACCAAAGCATCTTTCCATGATTCCAACTGAATCAAAACATAATAACCTTTATATAACATCATATACATTCCATGCTTAAATCCCAAAGAATTAAATCATAAACCATGCTTAAATCTCATAGCATTAAATCATAAACCATGCTTAAATCTCAAAGCATTAAAAAATAAGTTCAACACATGAACCTCCACATATATTGGCATTTTTAGTGACCCGGATAGAATACCCTTTATCCACACATATCAGATACACGGATTTCTCATATCATGCCCAGTTAGACCGCATGATATCCCAAACCTTGCTTAGTTAGACCGCAAGATTTGGCACCCTCGCCTAGTTAAACTGCGAGCTTAACACCCTTGCCTAGTTACACCACAAGTTTTCCATCTTTGCCTTGCTAAACCGCAAGATTTTGACAACCTCGCCTAGTTAAACGCAAGTTTTACCTTCTTGCCTAGTTAAACCGCAAGTTGTTATTACCTCACCTAGTTAAACCGTAAGATTTTTTTTACCTCGCCTAGTTAAACTACGAGTTTTAATTTATTTCCTAATTAAACCATAAGATTACCATCAATTTGGTTTGCCTAGTTAGACCGCATGCCCCAAATGATGTCCCAACAACCCGAGTGGCCTTGTTAAACCGCCATACCTCAAGGACCCATAACCACTATTGATTTTGTTCATATTTTATAGTGCACTTTAATCCTATGGCATGCCAACTATATCCGATTGTTTTCTCACCTTGTCACATAGCCATTATATCATTTACAAAACCATTTACTTACTATTTTACAATGCATTACAAAAACACCACATATGCAAATCTCATTGCCAATGCAATAACACCATTCCCAACCGAAATGAAAACCAATGCTCAATAGCATTTAATATATTTTCAAACCCCTACATATGTACTCAAAATCATGCATTACCAGTAAGTAAATCATACCATGTTTATCGACAAAACATGCAAACAACATGCTCATATCCAAGCCGATATTCAAGAGCAAAATAAGGTAAACTTACTTTCGAGCTTAGGTAAGTGTCTCACGCTTACCCTAAACTCCCACAACCTTTACAAACCTTTATAAAGCATTTGAAACCAGTTTCCACTCACCGATATGCTTCGCCTTCCTTGCCAACCCGATAAAAGCTCTTGGCAAGCAACAAACAATGTCAAGCTTTGTTGCCTTGATTATCCTCAATTTTAAACACATAAAACCAGAGGACATTAAAATTAATTTAAACCATTGCCTACCAGCAATCTCTTGGAACTCCCAAGATGCCCACTCGAAAACCATCTGAAACATACCGAAAACACCATCAAACATTTCCGAAACTTAACTCAGCCATCAAACAACATTTCAACCCATCAACCAACATTTAATAACATCCAAAAACCCTTTCCTAACATCCTTTTACCTCCAGCAAAGATTAAACTCGATTATCTCCATAATAACTCAAAACTAGCGACCTAAATAATTAGAGATTCAAGAGTTTGGATTCTATTGATAAAAACAACTTACCAACATCAAAACACATCCAAAACATATAGTAAATCAATCTCAAATACTGGAAATCAGATCCACTTCGAAAATCACCATGTTTCATCAATATTTCCAAAATAACTCAATTAAACATTGATAAAACATTAAAATCACATTACAACTTACAAATCAATCAAATACTTGGGAATATCAATAAAGAACCATACAATAGAGGAGATCATGGACCTTACCCCTATTGTGAGATTTCCCCCTCAATTGGTTTGATAAAAGCTAAGAAAACACAAGATTTAGATGAGATTTTGTAAAAACAATGTTAATTCATCAATTACAAATCATAAATACAAGTTAAAAGACTTATTACCTCTGGATTTTGATGAAAACTTGAGTGTTTGGTTGAGGAGAGAGTGGAGAGAAAAGTTGAGGGAAAAGGTTTAGGAAAAAGTTACGTGAATTTCTTTTAAAAGCTAATAACTAACTTTAGATATTTAATCCTTATTAACACTCTTTTAAAACACATGTTTAAAATGATTTAATTGAAGGGAGAAACCACTAGCAAACACTTGGTAGATTAGCTCCTTAAGGATTCTAAGCATTTGACCCTTTTGATTTTAGTCACTTTAAAATAGTTTTTCTAAAAAAATCGCATTTTGGTCACTAACCCGAAATGTCATATTTCCAAACTCCCTTTCTAAAATTGATTCCACCAAAAATCAATATATATTGAAAGATGATTTTTAACTATTTTTCCATATTTTTATCTTACTGAAAAATAAACGATCCCGAATTTGACTTGAATCTCTAACCCGATCCACCAGACCGTCTAATAAACCTCAAAGCCTCTGGGCCCAAAACCGGGGTGTTACATGCACTATCCAACTTATAGTTTTGAATATGCTGTTGTTTTGCCCTTAAGTTTTGGAGGCACTATCTCTTTGGAGAAAAGTGTTATTTGTTCACAAATCCTAAAAATCTTAAATACTTATTGACCCGAAAGGAAGTATACCTTAGTCAAAGAAAGTGGATGGAACTATTAAAATGATTACAATTTAGTCATTGGTGATTATACTGGAAAAGCTTCAGGAAGCTCGTAATAGCCTTTTTCGATCCATCCTAGATTAGTTATGTAACACCCCTTCCCGGCCTAGTAGAGAACCGGGTCGAAGGGCTCTACCGATGGACAAAACGGTGGCTGGTACAATCAATATTCGATAAATTAATGTTAACATATTAACAAACAATGTTGAACGATACTACAAGTTTAGTTAATCCAAAAAAGACTGTGTTTATCCAATTATGACCAATTTAAATCTTTTACAAGTTTTAGGGACTAATCTATAATTTTAGTATTTTAGAGGTCCTTTTCTGAAATTAACATACTATACTGAAATTTAACTTGTTTGCCATGATCATGCAAATTTTCATGTTAATCGGGGTTCATTTACTAGCACAATTAATCTTTCCAAAAATAGTGACCATTTCATAAGTTTTTAGAATTATTAACTAACTTACCAGAAATCGTATCGATAATCGGGAGGTTGTATCGGTACGCCTATGTTAAGACCGTTAAAGCAGTTATGAATCAATGAGCCTGTATCGATACTCTAAGCATTTAGTAATTATTAAATTCAATAAGCAAGGCTCGTATCAGTACAGCTAAGGAATCGTACCGGTACGAGTTGACCATGGTTGACCGTTTCAATACGCCCTACAGGCCATATCGATGCAATTAAATTTCCAAATTCTAGTGTTGACTTTTTATATCGGTACGCCCTTTGACGTATCGATACGCCATGTTAACCGATGTTAACCAAGTCCAAATATGCATACCTGTATCGATACGCCATCACCCGTATCTATACGCCTCCTCACTGTAATGACAAATTTTGACTAGTTTTTATCCAAATTAACCTATCAAACGATGTCCAAATTTGACAAAACTGTACCAACAAGATTGTAATATGACAATCTACTAGCATGCCAAATTTTATGCTAATACGAATCTGTTTACTAAGTTTTCACTTTCTTAAGCTAATTATGCCAATTTTAGCCAAATTTTAAAAAGGTCATTTAAGCCCTTAAGGCTTATACATGCCACAAGAAATATATACATAAAAAAGGACTAAAAGTGACTAATCTAACTACTTTTCCACCATTCTAGGAGTTTATAAAGGCAAAATACATTACTTTAGCTTGATAGTGACTTGCCAAAACTTCCAACTAGCTCTGATCTCGAACCAATGACTTTATCGACCCGAAATGCATGCGATGAAATTCATTAGGCATACTTTGCCTAGTGAGGTAGTCACAATATTACCAAAAGTAAGATATGCAATCAAATGCATGCTTAGGAAATATCTTTATGGCATTTCATCAATATCCAATAGCAAGGCAACAAATTCAATATCGATGGTTCTTTTATTCAATGTCAATAGTTCATATCAATCAATAATAACCCTTAGATCGATCGTGATAGTGGATACGTAGATTCCTACGCTCGCCAAATCAATAATGGTCTAATCCCTCCACCTTGCCAATTGACCAACACAACATCCCTCTGCCTCACCAATATAAAGGTCGTAGCCCAAGGACCATAGTCTACCCGTACCAATGAGCTTATAAATTCTATGGCATGCCAATTGTATCCAATGTCCACTCGAATCCAAGTTCTGGTAATTTAGGCCAATATTCAATACATTATCAATATTAATAGGTTCAATGATTCAATAACAATATGTTGACCCTTTAGGTCCATTTCAATGATCCGGTGAGTTCGATAACAATATTTGGCCAATAACAACATGTTCAATGATTCAATAGCAATGGTAATAGTTCAATGGTCAATTTCTAATGATCAATAACAATACAATGATCTTTTCAATGGCATGTCAATGGTCAATATTCAATGATTTAATGGCAATAATCAATACTCTATAGTTTAATGGCAATGTTCGATGCTCCATGATTCAATGACAATATTCAATATTCAATGTTTCAATAGTTCAATAAGGAAGCTTACCGAAGCTTACTAATACGCCCTTCAAAGGGTTCGATGCAATGACCTTATTATCATTATTAGCAATAAGATATTCAATGAAAATGAAACCGGGAAAGACACGTAGCATAATCCCGACACTCCGACTACACTCACCTTGATTTTTGTAGCTCTTAAGGCTCCTAGATTACAACTCCCTTGCCTTTAGCTCTAGTAGGAGATGGTGGTTGATCTTCCAAAGCTTGATCTAGGCAAAAGATTAAGGAAATTGTTACCATCATATTCAATTATTCAAAATCAATATACAAACTTAATAAAGCTTGTAGACAACATTAGTTCCATGGACTTAAGCCTATAACACATGGGTTCAAACTTTGACTTCCAAGACCTAATCTTGAATTTAAGCTTCAAATACACATGGAATCAATAAATTGTTTGAGGGGTTTAACTCACAAATCCAAGAGCTTTAATTTGGTGTTTTGAAATCAAAGAAACTCCAAGGATTGAAGTGAGGTGCTTGCTTGAGCTTAGGGAAGAAGATGACAATAGAGGTGCTAGCTTGTTTAACTTGGTGAAAAGATGAGGAAATTGGGAGCTTGGTCTCAGTTTGTAAAGAAATGCTTTTACTTCCCTTTCAAAGCTTACATATCTGATGCTCTCTCAAGAACCAATCATAATATTTCCTACAAACAAGGGTAAGTGATAAGTGTTCAAAAGTACTATTTTTCTTACCCTTTTTACTCATATTATTGTTAGACTTAGGCTCATATTAGTTGCATAATTAGCCATTCATGCATTAATCCATGTTTCCTTCCATCATTGAGCTTGATTACATAACTTGGTAGTTTTTGTGGGAAAAGATGCTGCTTTGGTGTGTTTTGTGTGTATGTGTAGGATCATTTGCCAAAGTAAGGCTAGAGCTAGTTGCCAGGGCAATACATGAAGGAGATGCCGAGCTAGTTGCCAGGGCAATGCATGAAGGAGATGCCGAGCTAGTTGCCAGGGCAATTGTCGACAAAGAATAAGGTGATATGGTAGTCGAAATTGATGACTAGACAAGCCCAAGATGACGTGGAGCAAAGCTAAATCCCAAAGGAATTTGATTTCCATGAAGAGATTAAAGAAGAATTAAATTCCAAGAAGATAGGAGAAGTTCTAGTAGGAATATAATTATAATAAAGAATTATATTATTAAAGATAATTTAATTCCAACTTAACTTCCTCCTCAAAGAAGGACTTTGACCTAGCCCTATAAATTAGAGGCCATATCGTCAACTTGGAGGAGAGCAAGAAAAGGGAAAATTTCGACAACTCCAAAGGGAAAGAAGAGAGAAATTTTGACAAGAGAGCAAGGGGGAGAGAGTTCGATTCCTTCTTCTTCTTCTTTGCTTCCATTAGATTCATGGTTTGGAGATTATTCTTTGTATATCTTTTGAACCAAACCATGAACTAACATGATTGGTTGGGGTTATTGTGTTTTGTTGTTGTGAGAAACAATTGGATTTTGTTTAGGTAATAAGAGTTTGCACTTTCAATTCAAGGTTTACTCATTCTTGGCTTTTATTCTTGTCTGCGAGTGAATTGGGAGAGGATCTCGTAACTTCATCTATTTATCTAATATTGGGAGAGTTAGATTCAAGAAACGAATGAGTATGGTCTTTTTCAATCTATTGATGGTGAAGATTAATCCGGCTTAGGAATAAGTTAAGGATTTCAACGGCTAAGAGGAGCGCAAGATTGGTTGTTGTTCACCCTTGATTCTCGCAGGGATGTATTATCAAGGCATGCACAAGTAGCTAGAGTTTCGACTTAGGGATAAGAAGAAACCATTGAAGAATGCTCAGCCAAACCTTGAAGTTGCTGCCTAGCTGCCGAAGTAGTTGCCCGCTAGTCACCTAGGCAACCATCGATTAGTTGCCAAGGCAACCCCGCTGTGCAAATTGCCACGGCAACTGAGTTGCCCTTGCACTCTTTTACCAAGACGATCCAATCGGCTATCACACCTCAACTCACGATAACCTAGCCTATTTACTCTATTTTAATTTCATCTATTCTTTTAGTTTATTGCCCTTAGTTTAATCGTTAATTAAAACCTCTATTATCAATTGTGTTTTTATTTTCACAGTGCAGTAACTTAAGCAAAGTGGCCCAAACCAATCCCTGTGGAGACAATACTCGATATTCGTATCACTTTATTACTTGCGACGTGTATACTTGCACAATTGCGTAGCACTTATCACACACAACAAGTTTTTGGCGTCATTGCCGGGGATTGGCAATTGGTGTTAGTTGTTTTTGTTATTGCATTTTTTTCTTTTAGTTTTACTAACTTTTCTTTTTGTATGTTTTATCAAAAAAAAATTAGGTGCGCTACAAGTTAAGGAACATCAACATGTCGGGAAATAAAAGCCAATCTATTCGAGAGATGATATTGGAAGATATGAATCAATCCAATCAAGAGTTTCTTGCACCCTTTGATGATTACCTATACCAACCGAGAAAAGCCCAAAGAACTTATACCGTGGAAAAATCTTGTGCTATGTGTGGAGAACATCATGTGTTTGAAAATTGCCCTCACATTTTCGGTGTATATAACTACATTGAGGACCATAGAGGGAACCAGCAGCAAAATTCTTCATGGTATGGTCAAAAAGCTCAAATTTTTTTTACCATAACAATTTTGCCATAGCAACAGATATGCCATGGCAATGTAGTCCTTTTCAAGAGCATTCCAATTTTTTGGAGGAAACGTTACTAGCTTCCTTGGCTAGACTTGACGGATCAATTGAAGAGATTCGAGAGCTATCAAAATCTATGGATACGAGGATAGCTCAGTGGGATGCAACCTTAAGGGATTTAGAAGATCAATTGGGGAGATCCACATATGTCTTGGATAACATGCACCAACAATTCATTCCTAGGGATACTGACCTCCCAAGGCAAGAGGATAAGGAGCAATGCAAAGAAAGCTCTTCCGATGTGTGGGGAACAACTAGAACCTCAAAGTTCAAGAGGATGCCAATGAAAGAAACTACCCAACACATGATGAGCTGAACAACAAATTGCCTCGGCAATGATTGAGGAGCCTGAGCGAGCAATGCCGCGACAACACTCGGTGAAGCGAAGAACAACAATACTACAACAAATTTCGAGGAACCTAATGCCCGAGAAGGTTACAACGTTGATGTTGAAGCGCAGAATCAGAGATTGCTCTCATCTACAATTGCCACGGCAATTGCACGACCACATGCAAGATCAACGAGATGATAATACTTTGCCAATGGAATACAAGTAGGTAATGGTTGAACCTTTTGAATTCTTTAAAAACTCACCTCGTCCATTGCATGTATGTCTTGAGGAACCGATGTTGGTAGATTTGAAGCCATCAAAATCTCTACTGATGGAGATGTTTGAGAGGCCAAAAGAAAACGGTGTTTGGATTCATAAAGCTTTTCAGAAAATTGGTTCTTCCCTTGACTTACAGCAAATTTTGGCAACTGATTGCCATGGCAATTGGCTTGAGCAACAATTGTCACGACAACAAAGGCTACATCCAACCATGATAGAAGTCGACAAGAATGAGGTAATTAAATGGTTGAGAATGGATATAATTTTTCCTATTAATATATTTGTGCCTTCAGGAATAGTAGCAAGGTGGAGAGTATACATGGACTACAAGTTTAATAAAGAAGAAAGACACCTCCACCATGTAGCATAAAGGGAGTAGTGGCAAGCATATTGGCCAAACTCTTTTTGGGCAATATTGTCACCCGATGGAGGGTGCGGATGGACTATAAGAAGTATAGAAAATGACCATCCTCAAGTTTTCTCAGATATGCACTAACATTAGAAGATGCATGATGGCACTCTTTTCATACATGGTCGAAGACTTCCTTGAGATCTTCATGGATGATTTTTCCATTTTTGGTAGTGACTTCAACAGTTGCCTCGACAATTTAGAGAATGTGTTGGCAAGATGTGAAGAAACCGATTTAGTCATTAATTTGGAGAAGTTCCATCTTATGGTAGATGAAGGAATAGTGCTCAGCCACAAGATTTCATCCAAGGGAATTGAAGTAGACAAAGCCAAGGTGGATGTGATCGAGAGATTAGCCCCACCAAGATAAAGTCTTCCATTTTGATGATTCTTGCACCCAAGCATTCGAAACCCTAAAGGAAAAGCTTGCCTCGGCAACCCTTGACGCCTCGGCAACCATGGATGCATATGCCTCGGCAACTCTAGATATACACGACTCGACAATCTTGGGAGCAGTCGCCACGGTAGTATATGCCTCGGCAATACCCTGCTACGCGGATTTAGTTAATTTCCTTGTTTGTGGTATTTTACTTTATGGCCTTACTCACCAAGGGAAGAAGTGGTTCTGCCATGATGCTAAGCATTACTTTTGGGATGAGCCTCTTTTGTTTAAACAATGTGCAGATTAGGTCATACGCCGATGTGTCCCTGAAGAAGAGCAGCATAATGTACTCTGGTAATGCCATTCTTCACCCTTTGGAGGACATTTTGGAGGAACTCGTACCGCGGCCAAAGTTTTTCAATCCGGTTTGTATTGGCCAACACTGTACAAAGATGCCCAAGAGTTTTACAAGCAATTTGATCGTTGCCAGAGGACGGGCAATATCACCTACAAACCAATGGGCAATCAAGACCGTGAATATGGATTAAGAAAGTGCCGGACAAAAGTGTTAGTTTTACCTTAATGAGATAGAATAATTTCGTGCACTCGTCTATAACAATGCACAAATCTACAAGGAGAAAACAAAGCAATGGCACGACAAGAAACTATTGCCGCAACAATTCATGCCATGGCAACTAGTTCTCTTATTCAATTCTCGACTAATACTTTTCCCGGGAAAGCTAAAATCAAGATGGTCGGGACCATTCAAAGTTGTCAAACTATTCTCTCATGGTGTCGTGATAATCAAGTCCATCACTGACAAACATGAATTCAAAGTTAACGGACAAAGATTGAAGCACTACAACGGTGCCCATGTGGAACGTAACAAAGAAGTTGACACCTTAAGAGATGCATGAGCATGCTCTCCTTTCGATATTTTCTTTTTTTTTAATTTTTTTCAAACTATTTTTTTTCTTTCTATTATTTTTGGCTATTTTTTCTCTCTTTATTTATTATTATTTTTTTTTTGGAATTTTTAGGAGAGATTTTATTTTTCTTCATTATCTTTAGTTTCTAGGTTTTCTTTTCCAAAACAAGACTCACAACCACCATGCTAAGGAAATTCACTGCCGACTACTTGCCACAGCAACCGCAACAGAGATTGCCTAGGCAACAACAATGGCATCGGCAACTTCTGATGCCCAAACATGGATCAAATCAAAGCAATTCTATTCACGTGGTACCAGCCACAAGCCTTCGACCACCGATCGAAAAATGAATCAAGCAAACGACACGAAGGAAACTTATCACTTGAGGTGACGACCTCTCCGCCTAACTCATTTCAATTAGTTTCTTTTAAATTTTGTTTCACTCTTACATGCATTGAGGAAAATGCTTCTCTCGAGTTTGGGGGGGTGTTGGTTTCTAGTTAGTTTCATGTTTAGTTACATTCATATTAAGTATTACATTTAGGATACATAAATTGCTTGCCATGCCTTTAGTTGGAACAAGAATTGCCTAGATTTGATGAATATCCGATGATGACGCACTTAATTGATTGAATTTTTATTCTAGGATAACCATGGAAAAACTTAGAATTTTACTATGATGCTAAATTTGATGAAACACTGTTGTGGTTTGATTGATTTAAGGAATTCTAGTCAACTTAAGTTGATAATTAACAAATTGGGGGATTACAATAAAAATTGGATGAATGCTAGAGGTGCCCAAAATTGGCTCTAGTATGTGCTAAAAAAATTGATCGCTAGAGGTGCCCGAAACCGGCTCTAGTCGAATAAAACTAAAAACAAAACACTAGAGGTGCCCAAAACTGGCTCTAGTTAAAACATGTTAAAAAGAACCCAATGAAGTAATTTAAAACCTCTTGTTTGCATAGAATCCAAAAAATCAACTTGCACACAACTCCGCACACACTCACAAACATTATAGTTTGATTCGGAGTAACTCCTAAGTTTTCCAAAAAATGAAAAGCCAATCATACTTTGTGCCCCGGTTCTGAGAATTGAAATCAAGTTCAAAGCTAAGTTTATGAAAATTGAAGTCTTGGCAGGTAATTATTAGTTTGCATTGCTTGAGGACAAGCAATAGTTCGAGTTTGGGGGTGTGATAAGTGTTCAAAAGTACTATTTTTCTTAACCTTTTTACTCATATTATTGTTAGACTTAGGCTCATATTAGTTGCATAATTAGCCATTCATGCATTAATCCATGTTTCCTTCCATCGTTGAGCTTGATTACATAACTTGGTAGATTTTGTGGGAAAAGATGATGCTTTGGTGTGTTTTGTGTGTATGTGCAGGATCATTTGCCAAAGCAAGGCTAGAGCTAGTTGCCAGGGCAATACATGAAGAAGATGCTGAGCTAGTTGCCAGGGCAATGCATGAAGGAGATGCCGAGCTAGTGGCCAGGGCAATTGTCGACAGAGAATAAGGTGATATGGTAGTCGAAATTGATGACTAGACAAGCCCAAGATGACGTGGAGCAAAGCTAAATCCCAAAGGAATTTGATTTCCATAAAGAGATTAAAGAAGAATTAAATTCCAAGAAGATAGGAGAAGTTCTAGTAGGAATATAATTATAATAAAGAATTATATTCTTTAAAGATAATTTAATTCCAACTTAACTTCCTTCTCAAAGAAGGACTTTGACCTAGCCTTATAAATTAGAGGCCATATCGTCAACTTGGAGGAGAGCAAGAAGATGGAAAATTTCGACAACTCCAAAGGGAAAGAAGAGAGAAATTTTGACAAGAGAGCAAGGGGGTAGAGAGTTCGATTCCTTCTTCTTCTTCTTTGCTTCCATTAGATTCATGGTTTGGGGATTATTCTTTGTATATCTTTTGAACCCAACCATGAACTAACATGATTGGTTGGGGTTATTGTGTTTTGTTGTTGTGAGAAACAATTGGATTTTGTTTAGGTAATAAGAGTTTGCACTTTCAATTCAAGGTTTACTCATTCTTGGCTTTTATTCTTGTTTGCGAGTGAATTGGGAGAGGATCTCGTAACTTCATCTATTTATCTAATATCGGGAGAGTTAGATTCAAGAAACGAATGAGTATGGTCTTTATTCAATCTATTGATGGTGAAGATTAATCCGAGAGGAGCGCAAGATTGGTTGTTGTTCACCCTTGATTCACGCAGGGATGTATTATCAAGGCATGCACAAGTAGCTAGAGTTTTGACTTAGGGATAAGAAGAAACCATTGAAGAACGCTCCGCCGAACCTTAAAGTTGCTGCCCAGCCGCCCAAGTAGTTGCCCAGCTAGTCGCCCAGGCAACCATCGATTAGTTGCTAAGGCAACCCCGCTATGCAAGTTGCCACGGCAACTGAGTTGCCCTTGCACTCTTTTACCAAGACGATCCAATCGGCTATCACACCTCAACTCACGATAACCTAGCCTATTTACTCTATTTTAATTTCATCTATTCTTTTAGTTTATTGATCTTAGTTTAATCGTTAATTAAAACCTCTATTATCAATTGTGTTTTTATTTTCAGAGTGCAGTAACTTAAGCAAAGTGGCCCAAACCAATCCCTGTGGAGACGATACTTGATACTCGTATCACTTTATTACTTGCGACGTGTATACTTGCACAATTGCGTAGCACTTATCACACGCAACAGTAAGCTTTAATTTATATTAAATTATTTTCTTGCTTTATTAATGGATGATGACTATATGTCATCTTTCTTAATTCCCATGTTCATTTCACGTGATTATGCTAAGCAAGGTGGTGAATCAACCAAGAAATTGGGATAATTATGAGGATGGTCCCTTAACTTCCAAAAGTTTACACCTTTACCCAAAACTTTTAATTCTCACAATTTAGTCACTAAATGACTTTCAATTCTTTCAAAAAGGTCCAAGATCAATAATTGAAGCTCAATTGAGGTTCATTTCATTACAATTGAGTACAATAAAGGAGTCAAAACATTGATTGGATTTTTGATACAAAATTTTCAATCACCGGAACCTAATTCTGACTAGACTAGTTTTTAGGGCGTTACAACTTAAGATGGGTAAAGACTTGAATGAAGCTTTTGATAGACATAAAGCATATGATGATCTTAAGAGGAAGGATATCTATTATAATGTGGGAGTTCAAGGGTTCCGTAAGGTACCCCTTTGAAAGAAGGTATCTAGAATTGAGAAGAAAAAGAAAGTTTAAACCTTATTTTTTTGAACCATTCAAAGCTCTTGAGAAGAGTGGTTTTGTTGCTTCGCTTGGCATTTCCCAATGAGTTCAACAAGATACATAATGTATTTCATGTCTCCATACTTTCAAATAGCAACCAGTTTCTCCTAATCTGCGTGAACCTGAAATTGTAGAACTCAGTTCAAATCTTGAATCGTAAAATCAGAAGACCTCGTAACAAGTTTGTACCTCATGACAAAGTGTTATGGAGAAACCGTAGGATTGAAGAAGCAATCTGGAAACCTGAGGTTGCTGTAGGAGATTAATATCCTCGTCCCTTTTCCTTAGCTAAATTCGAGGATGAATTTCTTTTAAGGGAAGGAGAACCATAATACCCTAAAATGGGCCTATAAGTATACTACTAATTCAATGCAAGTTTAATTGATTTATTTTATTCATAAATCTAGATTTAATTAAAAATTTAGGACCCAATTAAAAGAAAAGAATAAAGGGATACTGAATTGATTAATGCAAGAATAATGGGTTTGCATGCAAAGAAAAATTTTGTTTAATGGCCTAAACACATGTGAAAGAAGTTAGGACATGCGGGATGTAATGCCCCAGTTTTGGGCCTAGCAATTTTGAGGTTTGTTAGATGGTCCGGTGGATCGGGTTAGAGATTCGAGTTGGATTCGGGCCCGCATATTTTTTGGTGAGATAAAATATGGAAAAATGGTTAAAATCATGTTTTAATATATGATTAATATTGGTGGAATCAATTTTGGAAAATGAGATTTGGAGGTATGACATTTTGGCTAGTGACCAAAATGCAATTTTTGAAAACTGTTTTTAAAGTGACTAAAATGAAAAGGGTCAAATTCTTAGAATCCTTAAGGAGCTATTTTACCAAGTTTTTTTCTGGTGATTTCTCCCTTCAATTAAATAATTTTAACATGTGTTTTAAATGTTAATTAAAAGGGATTTTAGATATTAAAGTTAGTTATTTAGTTTTAATGAAAATTGACGTAACTTTTCTCTCAACTTTTCTCTCCACTTCTTTTCTGCCGAACACTCAAATTTCATCAAAAACCAGAGGTGAGAGATCAATTTTACTTAGATTCTTGATCTACAATTGATTATTTAACTTTTATTTACAAAACCTTATTGAAATCTTGTGTTTTCCTAGCTTTAAACAAGCCAATTGAGGGAGAAATCACAAATAGGGGTACGGTCCATGATCTCCTCTATTGAATTGTTCTTATTGATATTCCCAAGTATTTGATTCTTGATTTATGGTTTATAATCTGATTTTGTATTTTTATATCAAATTAATTGATTTAATTGGGTAAAATTGATGAAATAGCAAAAGATCTGAATTGGATCTATTTTCCAGTGATGTAGATTGATTTTAAACATATTATGGATGTATAATAATGTTGATAAGTCGTTTTTAACAAGGTAATCCCGAAACTCTTGAATCTCTAATTGTTTAGGTTGTTAGAATTGTGTTTTTGTGGAGTTGTGGTGGCTGTTTGGTTGTTGGAGGTGTTAGGTTGTTTTGATTCTAGTTTTTAGATGTTATTTGATGATAAAAGTGGTGTTAGATTGATAGGTTGTGGCTGGGTTGTGTTTGGAAAGGATTAGATGGTGTTTTCGGTTGTTGTGATTGGGTAATTGTGAGGTGAATGAGTGGATCTGTGAGGATCTATTGTTGCAGTGTTTTAAATGCATGGAAATGCATTAATCCTCTTTTGTAATGTGGTTAAATAGAGGAGATGGATCCGAAAGTGATCGGGGAAGCTTTGGAGTCTTCGGACACTTGTTTTTGTATCGGTAAATCGAGGTTTCGCGTATCGGTGAGTGAAAATGGGGTTAAAGGTTTTGATGTTTTGGAATAGAGTTTTGGGGAGTTAAGGTAGAGCTTGAAATGCTTACCTAGACTTGAAAGTAAGTATAAAGTGTTGTTTTCTCTCTTGGTCATGCTATTTGAAATGGTTTTATGCACTTGTTTTAATTTACATGTTACCTATTGTTTAAGCATGTTTTAAAGTATTTGATATACTTACTTTTAGTATAAAATGCTAAAGGATGCATATGGTAAGTGATCCTTGTAAGTATATGGTTTATACTTGTGGTTTAAAGCATGGTTGTTGCTTTGGAAAAGTGTTTTGGTTAATGCTTGTTTAAAACAGTGAGGTAAATGGAAAATGGTTAATTATATTAGCAAGAGAAATGGTTTTAAAATTGTTATCGGATATAGTTGGTCGGCCATAGGATTGAGTGCACTATAAATAAGTCGCCTTGGATGCTGAGGGGTTTATATTGTGTACTGAATACTCCATCCAAGTACCCTAACGGTAGAGGGGTTTAACGGTACCGATTACTCTTGTTAGTGGGTTAAGAATCTAACTGATGAGAGGGATTGGTATCCCTGTGGGTTGAGAGTGTACCCGATTGTTATTGTGCTCTGATTGTTATTGTATCGCTATTCCGGTTGAGATGGCTTGAAGTGTTGGGTTAACACTTGTTGAATCCGTGTATCCGATGAACTCTTTTGTTATTGGACTTGTTTAATGATCACTTGTAAGCCAATATAATTGTTAGCATATCATTGAAAGGTTTATGTTGTATAATGTGATTTATACATGTTACTCTTTAAACTTTGCATGGTGTTATGCATGGGAAGGCTTAAATTGAGGTTAGCAATGGGATTTGTTGTTGGTTAATGATACATGTTGCATATGGTTTAATATGCTGGTTTTGAAAGTGTTAAAGTGCATGGTTTTAAAGGCATGATGTTTTTTATGATGATAAATATGGCTTGAAATGGGAATTTCATAGTGTTGATGGAAAATGGTTTTAAATGCTTTGATGGTGTGTTGTTTTTTAGCACTTCTCACTAAGCCTAGTGTGCTTACGCTCCCTTTGTCCATCAATGCAGAGAACTAAAGGTTTGGGAGGCAGCGGGAAGCAAGGGATATCAACAAGACTTGGTAATCAAAGTATGTTTTTGGAATTAGACTATAAGTAATAAGGGCAATGGGGTTTTCGTTGATGTTTCGGGAGATGGTTGTTAAACTCTCTGTTCGAACAAGTTTGATTAGTTGCTCTTGAATTGTAAATGGCCATTATAACGTGTTTTGGTGATGGATTTGAAGTTTCATGCGTTGCTTGATTGGTTTCTAGGAAGCATGCTTATAGATTTTCATTTGATGCAAGATGCCATGAATCGATGTTGAACTTGTGATGCTTTAATGTGAATCGATCCTTTAAATATGTTGGATATATGTTTGAAGTATGTTTGAGTGTTCTAGAAATCATAAATGGATGAAAAACCAATTAAAATTCTCATTCCAGGCCTAGAGGTTTTGAAACCTAGCCCTGGTTTTGAAACTTGTAGGCCAAAATTGGCTATGGGGTGCGGTACGCGGGGAGTCGTACCGGTATGCATTTTAAGTTCTGGAGGCCTAGTTTCGAAACCTATAGGGGTGGTTTCAAAACCTCTAATATAATTTGGCCCCGTATCGATCCGAAAACCCGTGTACCAAAACCAAGGACCGTTATTTCAGTTATATGTTCGATTTAAGCTTTGAAATCTTGTTGTTTGGTCCCTAGATGTTGTGTATGCAATTGAATGAGATTGGATGGTTGTTTAAGCTGAAATTTGACACGTATGCATGAAACATGACTAATTTAAGATTGGTAAATCAAATTTTAGGTAAGTCCTTATAGTTTTGTAGATTTACAATTTGGTCCCTAAATGTTTGAATGATAAATTGAGGGTGCTATGGTGATCTAATTGCGATAAAATTTCATGAGCTTGTATAAAATGAAATTAATTGTGGATTGGTGAACTTAATTTGTTAATTGAAACCTTAACTTATGGAAATTACATTTTGGTTCCTATTTTGTAATTGTGTTTAATTGGATGTCAATTCGATGCCCGATTGAGTTGAGTTTACGCTTATGATCAGTTTGTACATGTAGGTTAATAATTATGCCTCTAGATAAGATAAAAGAAAAAAATGGTCGTGTTTTGAGTTTAATCTTCACGGTTTTCCTGGGTAAACCTAATATAGCTTGCTCGGTTCGGTCTTGCGACTAGGCCGGGTCGAGGGGTTACATGGGATGTAGTTTGGTGGGATGAAGCAAAAGAATCACTATCCCATTTCATCTTCTTCATCTAACTAAGCCTTAAGAGAGAGAGGGATGATGAATGCATTCAAAAGTTGGTTTTGAAGCTCTCATGATCTGATTGTTTGAATTTCCTTGAGTAATTTGATCTTCAAGGTAACAATTCCTTACCCTCCTAGTATAAGTCGATTGTTGAAGTATTCTATAGGTCTCTATGAACTTTTGGTAGTAGTGGAATTGTTAAAAAGAACTATCCATGTTATGTTTCCTTTTGACTATTCAAATAGGTACTTGATGGTTATCATGATTTAGAAATTTGCAAGAGTGATTAGAGATGCAAAGTGCTGATTTTTTTGAATCTTGTTAATGCTAAGGATAGTTCAATGGTTCGAATAGGAGCAAATTAAAGGAGTTGTCGATACATTATGTTTTAGAAATTTCCTTAAAGTGTTTTAGGCTTTCATTGAATGTATAGTTGTGTTTGAGATCTGAATTTGGTTGTTTTGTTGGATAGAAATGACATTCTGATTGTTGAGGACCAAATGAGTCATTTAAGGATTAATTGGATTGTAAGAAGATAGCTCAAAACTGTTTTGGAGCTGAATGAATAAGGGAAGTGTTGTATTGCAAATTTGGGGACTGTTTGATAATCTTAGTAGACTGCTTTGACTAGATATATAGATGTATATAAAATTTGGATTTGCTTTGTATGCATATATAAATTTGAGGGGCTGTTTTATGGTATAAAATGTGTATGCAAGAGTAGGGAACTAATCTGCAAGTATAGGAAAACACATATGGGATTGTTTTGAATGTATGTAAATGTATATAGATATTTGAGGTTGTTTTGCTTTGATATGATGAATAAGTGGACTGTTTTGATATACAAGAATATAAAGGAGTAAAATTGCCCTATTTTGTGTATATATGAGCATTAATGGATTTTTTGAGTATATATTTATATGTGTATATGAAAAGGAACTGTTTTATCTAATTAAGAACAATAGTGGGTTGTTTTGTGTGAAATGGTATAACTTCATGAGTGTTTGAATTGTTTTGTAAATGATTGAAAGTTAGGTATTGATTTTAATGTATAATTATATCTTTTGTTATATTTACACCAATAAAGGATTGAACAAGTAGGAAATGAAGTAGACCAAGTTGTTGAAAAACTCAAAGGAATTTTGATACGAGAGCAAAACTAGCTTGGATCAAACTGTGAGTGTAGTTTAAAGTCTCGGGATGGGCTAATAACCTTCCCTAACATTTCTTGCCAATTTTATTTCATTGTTCTATCATGAATTACATTATGCATAAGCAAGCTTGGACTTGAGGTAAGTCCCTAAATGATAAGTACAATGATATGAAACACTTGATCATGATATGCTTTATTTGAACTTGTTCACATGCTTGCAATAAGAATTATACATAGTACATGTTTGATAGTAATTTTGCTTACAATGAACCTTGTATATGTTTTTACTTGCTTGATAATAAATCCTTGCCAAGCTATCATTCGGTTAAAACTTGAGTATGAATTGAGTATCATAAATGAATAGTATATGTGCTTAATATGATATGTATCAGACTATGTTTATTAGTGTTCTGATTATGGAGTCATACTCATTTATAACTTTAACATGATTTGATAAGTTATAAGACTTGATAAGTTGAAGAATAAGACATGTTTTCTATTAATTATCTTAACATGATGATATGGTTATATTGTAAGTTATGCATGCTTGTACATGCTTGAAAATGACCTTGTTACACTATAATTCGAATAAAGGAATGAATAATTAGAAATGCATGAATTGAATACATGCTTGATATGGAAGAACAAAAGACTTGTTCATATGATATTTTGATCATGGAGCTATGCTCATGTTGTCTTTGATGTGATAAGATTAAAATGAGAGCCTTGGTTTCGAGTCAGTCTTAGGTATAGTTGGCATGCCATAAAGTCCATAGAGCTCGTGTTTGGGGTGGACTACTTTCTTGGACTACGATCCTTATTTGGTGATAGTAGGAGGGAAGTGTTGTGGTCACTTCGCGACAGTAGGAGGGATTGACCGGTACTACAAGTACCATTTTATTTGGTGATAGATGATTGGGGATTCTTGTACCTAGGTTGTTACTTGATTCTCAAGGCTATGTTAATAAGAAATCATGAAACTTATAACTAAATCAAGGAAGTAATGAAATAACTTGCATAATATGTAATATATATCTAATTGGATATAGATCATGCTTTTGGTGAATAAGAAGTCTATATATGTATGCAAATTTTAATTGAGTGTATTATGCACACTTGCTCATGATTTGTGGAATAAACTTGTCGATGAAACATTTGCTTGATTCGAATTCCTTGTTTTGCACTATCTAGCTTTTGTCCAAGTTATAATATGCATGATCAATGGAATTGATGAAAGGAAATATTGATTGATTGTTATTGAAATTCATATCATAGTATAATATATTTGATGACTTGCATGACAAGTAACTTATGTATGGATAAGCTACATTAAATAGAAACCAAGAAAGTTTATAAGTTAAATCAAAGAATTATAGTAATGTCTTTCAATTGATTTTTGAGTATTTAATTGGGAAAATAGATATGCTCTACTCAAATACTTATGTGAATATGTACATGCTATGTTATATTCCAATATCTATATGCATTTATGAACATGTCTGATTCAAATTATCCTTGTACAAGAATAATTGCTTGATTGGAAGTCTTGTCTTAAAATGGCTAACTTCTTGTCCAAGCTTAGAATCATATGTATAAAACCCCTTTTGGTCTAGGTGAAAGGATGGATTATTGTATCATGCTTTAGATACCTTAAGCTACCTCATTAAGTAATCATACTTATTCATCCTTTCACTATCTTTCAGGTTAAGTTCATTTTTGGTTAGCCTTAAGATCACTGGAAGTTGAGATTTTATGTCTTGTATTTCCTTAAAGAACTCCTAGATGGTGGCACATAATCGTTGTTTATGCATAATGCACATAATCGTTGGCACTTAGAATGTCTGCTTGTTGAATAAGATATGATGGTTATAGAGTATGAATGAGTTAAGATCATGAATGAATGGAAGGACACCTAAATGGTTCGAATAAGATTAAAAGATAAAAACAAAACGCTCATTATGCTATAAGAAGATTGGTTAATTAGTCATGTTCATAGAAGTGGTTTATGCTTTTCAAACCATCTTAGAAAGGTTGGTCTTAGGTGGTTGTTGGATTACTTGTTTGCTAAGTTTTTACCATGTATTACTTGTTTGGTTCAAATAAAGAATAATTACAAAAGTTTTGTTGGATAAGTTAGAAGTCAAGAAATGAGTCTTAAAGTTTAAAAGCCTTGAATGAATTATTCATGTTAGGTAAATGATTTTTTAAAATAAACTAGTAATAATACTATGGGATTAGATAACGTGTTACTGTCTCCTAGTAATTGATTCAGCCTGATGGAAATGACCTACGGATATTTGATGTTCTTATGTGCTAATTCAAAAAGACGGTACTGGAATAACAAAGATGTAGTTAATGGTTAAGGGTTTTAACATGTCTCTTTATCGAATGAATTGGTTTAATCTAGTTGGCCTAATTTGTAATGAATCTTAGAAAATTGAAATTGAAGTCTAAGCCATCTTCGTAATGAATGGATGAATGTCTTTAATAGGTAAATGATTTCGAATGCTTAAAATTTGAAAGATCATAATCCGATGCTTGATGAATAAGTTATGAGTCTGTAGCCTTAAGATAACTTGAGTTAGGGTTTAAAATTGTTGCTGCTTTTGAGTAATTTGAAGTTAATCTTGTCCTTAATTTACCTTTGATGTTTCAAAATCCTGACTTACATGTGCTAAGTCATACCTTGTTGGTTCTGTAACACTTTCTAGTTCGGTTTACTCCTAGACCAGGTTAAGGGTGTTACAATTTGTGCAAACTAGGCATAAAGTGGAACGTCTCCTCCAAAGGAAAGAGGACAGTGAAAAGGCTGGCATTAAGACTGAATCCAAGAGGATTGAACCATTTCTTGAAGGCCAATCTGATGCCGACCTATAACACCCCGAAAAACGGGCTAGAAGTTTTGGGTGAATTTATCATAACCAGGTTGGAATTTTTGGTGAGGCTTTAGCTAATTAATTAATTAATTCTGAGAAATAATTTTGGTAATTAAATTGATTTCTGATAAATTTATCGCTACAAGTATTTGTGAAAAATATATTTAATGAATTTGATAAAAGATGAAATTGAGTTTGGCATTTTTAAATGGGTTGTTTTAATATTAATTAAATGATGACTATTTTGCAAAAGGGTTATAAAATATTAATAATGGCAATTTTGTAAAATGGGACTAAAATAGTATTTTAAAGGGGATTATTAAATCAAATAAAACAAATATATTTTCCCTCTTGTTTTTAGCAAAAGAAAGTTGACGGTTATATTTTTCTAAAAGATGAGAAAGGCATTTCTAATTTTTCTCTCAATTTTTCACTTTTTCTTCCAAATAAAACTTAGAGATTTATTGATTCCTTATTATTTCTACCTTAATTTCTTCTCCATTTATTTCTAAACAATTATAGATTAAGGATTTTTATTTTCTACATTACTATTTTTCTTGTTGGAAATCAAGAGAAGAGTTCATCTTCAAGTTGATTTTTCATCAAGCAAGGTGAGAAAATGTTCTTTAATGATTTTCTACATGATTTTGATTCTTAATCTATGATTTCTTATGCTTTGGGATAATTAAAACAAATTTCGAATGAAATTATTGGATTTTAATGGATTTTCTCATGAATCTTGATTAGATTATAGTAATCTAATGATTTCTATGGAGTTCTAATGTTTTGTGCATGGGTAATAATAATCTAAAGTTGATTTTGTAATTTAATTCCTAGAATTAATCTAATTAGTTAAATTTAGATTTAAATTCTTGAATGGGGTAGTTGATGGAGTGTTTGATTGAATTATTTGATCATATATGAGAATACACCGTAGGTGTTTGATTAATTTCTTGTAAGGATTAGAAAAAGGGAAGATTTAAGTGTTAGAATAGGGGCTATTTGAATCAGAGAAGTCGTTGCCCTGGCCTTAAACGAT
The DNA here is from genome assembly GCA_019671005.1 of Hibiscus mutabilis. Taxonomy (NCBI): domain Eukaryota; kingdom Viridiplantae; phylum Streptophyta; class Magnoliopsida; order Malvales; family Malvaceae; genus Hibiscus; species Hibiscus mutabilis. The sequence goes on along the minus strand of CM033719.1, from coordinate 37,368,338 downwards.
TCGGCGCTGGTCGGTTTGGGTACCGTCCTTTCCCCTGTGTAGTTGTTGCTTGAATTGGGAATTGAGTTAGGGGATCTTTTTGGATGCTTTACGTGTTTTAAAAATAGTAAAAAAGAAATAAAAGGGGATAATGGGGTTGACAGTAGCGTGAGAGAAGCAGGGGAAAATAAGTTAGAAAGAAGGCAGTGTCGTGAAAAATATAAAAGGGGAAATTTGTTTGCTTTGTGAATTGTAGGGGGGGGAATGATTATTCGAATGCGAGTTAAGCAATGGGGTATTTTAATTAAGTGATTACTTTGGTGTGGACCAATATATATTGATCCTTACATTTTCTAATTGAGGTTGACAAGTGTTCGGACGATTTTTGGTTAGGCATCGAGGCATTGCCGTTGAGGTGTTGGCATCAAGATGATAGAAATTTGGTGAGTTCAAATGTATTTTGGTACTATAAAAAGGTTTGAATTATTGCTTTGCGGGTTTAGTTAAAGCCTAGCAATCTTAGCTAAGCTCGAAAGTAAGTTTTTCCCTATTTCACCTTTTGAATATTGTTTTGATATGAGACTTGATTTATATGTTTTGGTTTAAAAGCATGGATTGATGTTCTTACTGTTTTATGCATCTTTTAAATTATATGCAATGATTTATTAAGAATATAAATGCCTAAGAGCATTGAGAAATGGTTCCTAAATGGAACGTTGTTGTTGCCTTTGGCAATGTGGTTTTGCATATGGTAATGTTTTGTTAAATGCATATGAAAAACAATGAGTAAATGTGTTAAAAATATATATTGGCTAAGTGATAATGAAATAAATGTTATCGGATATAGTTGGCATGTCATAGGGTTTAAAGTGTAATATAATAAGTCACCTCATGTGTGTCGAAGGGTTGTGATTGTACCGTTTTCTCCACCATGGGAACCACAGCGGTCGAAGGGTTAATTGTGTCTTGTTCTCCCGCTGGAGGGTTGTATATCACAATGGTTGAGGGGTTAATTGTTTCGTTTGCTCCGATTAGAGATTTATGTTTAAGTGGTCTAAGGAACCACTTGTGAAATCCGTGTATCCGATGTGTTTTTGATAAAGGAAATATTTGGTTTTTGGGTCACTTAAATGCCAATATATGAACTAATGTATCACGATGGATGAATTATGTTTTGTATAATTTGATTTATACATGCAATGCTCTTTAAGCTTTGCTATTGGAAAAATAAGCATGTGAATGCTTAAATTGAGGTTTCCATATGTGATTATACATGAGATCCATGATACATGTTTTGCATATGGTTTAATATGCTTGGTATTTGAAAGCTATGTTTGCATATGGTTATTATGCATGTTTCAAAAGAAGCTTTTGTGCATATGGTTTAGTATGTATGGTATGTTTTACAAACTTATTGGAAAGTTGCTTTGGCTTAATTAAGCATGTTTTATTTAAATACTTTGGAATGGGGAGATTGACTTGTTTTAATACGGGTTTCTAATAACGGTTTTGTTTTCAAAAATGCATTGACATTTTATCCGTTTTGAGCGCACTCACTAGGCATTATATGCTTATGCTCTCTTTTCTTCCGTCAATTCAGTGAATTAAGTAAGCGCGAGGTTGTGGCTCTCGGCAAGGTGGGATCTCAAGACAAACGTATTAAAAGAGTATGTTCATGGCGCTATTATTATTTGTACTAAGGCAATGTTGGTAAACTATTGGGATGGTTTGTTTTATTTAAGAAAAGATAACTTGATTGATTTTGTATCATGTTAGATGGTGATTGTATTTGATGATTAAGATGTTGGTATTATTATTTTAGTGCTTTGTATACTTTATGATCTAATTATTTAAATGGATTAAATAATAATTGGTTTGAGTACTTATGGTCATATGCTTTAACACTTTAATTATTCTATGGCCTATGTTGAGGTATTGATTATTTGGTGTTTTTTGGAGAATGCTTTATATTGTTAGGAAACATGCCTCTAGATTGCTTGTATGAATGTGAATTAAGTTAATTAATTGACATGTAATTAATTAAGGCTGTTTGTTTAATGCGGGTATATCATTAGTAGTTTTCAATATTGTTTGTCAATGATTTGGTTATGTTCGGTTGGGATTCGAATACCTAAGATGCATTTTGGTGTAGCCCGTTTCGATACACTTAGAGCTAGTCCAATGTTTAGTGTTGATTGTGAGTACTAGTATGTATATCTGGGTTTCGATACGCGTAGTCGAGTATTAGTACTCCCTGTATCATATCTATTCCAGTATTTTCTTTGATGTTTGCCTGTATCAGTACGGTATCCCATGTACCAGTACGGTTAGTAGTTTATTCAATTAATGGGTTTTACCTAGATTGGATTCTTTGCATTTTGATCATCGTATGTTATTGCATCAATTGAATAAGTAAATGATATATTTATGGCCTCAGATTTTGCAAGCATGTGTTAAATGTATTTAATTGTAGTAAGAAGCTGTTACAAATGTGTTAGCCCAGTATTTTGGCAGTTTTACGTTTTAGTTCTTACTTTCGTGTTGTGCTAAATTAGATGCTTATTTGTTATTCATTGAAGCTAAAATTTGGCATGTTGGCATGAAATATGATTAATTAATAATTGGTAACTTGAAATCTCTATAAGTCCTTGTAATTATTTAGATTTACATTTTAGACCCTAGAATGCTTGTATCTGCAATTGAGTGCCTTATTGATGTTCGAATTGAATGAAAATGAACCGCTGCTTGTATGAACACCTTAAGTCTTAATAATGCATCTAGATAAGCTAAAAGAAAAAAATAGACCGTAATTTGAGTAAGATAGCTCGAGTTTGCTTCGGCAAACCTAATGTGATCTTTTTGGTTCGAGTCTAAGGACTAGGCCTGGTCAAGAGGGTTACATTTGGTGGTATCAGAGCCAGGTTATGATTGTTGGGAGTTTGTTTGCGATTGTTTGGTGTTGTTGTTGAATTATTTGCTGGATTTGTTTACATATATGATTGGAGCTTGAGTTTCTCAACCTCGGACGGATAGAGTTTAATTTGGTTATTTTGAGAAATTGATAAATGTGTTTCGTATGTGTTCATGTTGTTAATTGCTTATGTTGAGGTTAACCATGAACACATTACCTATTACAAATATTTTTGAAAGGGGTTTTTTGCAGGTTTATCTTGGATCACTTGTCGAGCCTATGCCCCAACTGTCAGGTTTAAACACCGATAATGAATTACATGAGAAATAATTTAATCAATAGTTACTTCCGAGCTTAGTAAGTGTAGTATGGGTTATTGTTAGTATAAGGAAAATGGTTTTCGATCTTGAGTTGACTTGGTCCTCGATCGAGAATTGTTAAAAAAAATGGTCTCCGAACTTGAGTGATGTTGTCCTCATTTGTGAGTTATAGGTGGCATTGGTCCATTGTTTCGAATATTAAAAGTGGTTATTACCATCGATGTTAATGATATGGATTTTGAAGACAAAAAGTTTGTAAAGTGATGTGAGTGGAAGTGTGTACACCGTAAGGTGTTGTACATTTGATAGTGATATCAGTATTTGGAAAGTATGCTCGAGAATGCTTCTAGGATTCTAATGAGGATTTTATGAGTGTTTAAGATGTTAAGGTTATGATGTACGCATATCAGGCAAGAAGGTTGATGTTTAGGATTAAAACTTGACCAAATGATGTTGATTGTTATGCGTCTCGAATGTCATTTTCTTGTGGATGGTCAAGGTATGAAATATGCATAAAGCATTGGTTTGATTTTCATCTTTGAAAGTCAGAGTGCATAGCGGAATCGTGGAATCTGTATTTTGATTAAGGAAAAGCCGCGTAATCTATTTTTTATTCCATATCGTGTTTTTTGGTGGAATATGACTTCACATAGTTATGCATATTAATTGAAGGTAGTTGTTTAAATGTGTTGAAGTTTTGAAGATTGGAGTTGATTTTTGTGATGGAGTTTGTCCAAGGACGGACCAAATTATGTTTGATGAGTATTTGGTTTATGTGGTAATTCAAGGTTTAAGGATGTTTGGGTTTTGAAATGTCTGTGTTGTTCGAGAGCCTTTTCTTAGAATGCTTCCGAAGGAGTTTTCATGTTGTTCTATTTTACGAGGTTGAGTTCGGTATTGAGACGTACCTTGGTACGACTCCTGAATCCTTTTTGTGTCATGTGATGGGCATTAAGGAAATGTATGAGTTGAGAATGTAGTTGGGGTAATGGTTGGTTTGTGGATATGTATGACCGAAAGTTCTGTTTCCTAAAGCATCAACGTGGTTGTTAACGATAATGGTGTTTAAGAGCGTTTGGTTGGTATAGGTTTTCAGTTTTGCCTTGTAGATAGAGAATGCAATAGTGGCATTCGTGGTTGCAATGAGTTGAGCATTCTGTGCATACTTGTTTTTGTGAGTAGTAATAGTAATGGTATTCTCATGTACAAGGGTACGAAGAATAATCTTGATCGACAAACAAGGGTTGTCTGGTAGGCTTTTGTGGTAAGGCGAAAGTTTGTTCCTTATTTGGGTAAGTGCGAGTTTTGGTTTGGTGAAAGGAATATTGGTTCTGAGAATGTTATTAGTAAGTGTGAACAGTTGAACATGCATAGTGCGTAAACACTTATATGTATATATATTTAAATATGTCGGTACATGCAAACATTTGGGCATGACATTTGAGGTTTGCATACATATACATAGACATATATGAGGGCATATAAGTAATCATGCATATATATGTTCACACTTACGGATGACTTTTCGGAGACCGATGAGGATATGATGTAAGTAGCTTTATTGATGAGGTTCTTTGGAGTTCTCAAGGTTTGTAGAAGGTGTTAAAGATTGATTCTTGAAAGTTTGAGTTGTGCTAGTTTTGAAGCAACTAAGGTTGGTGTTAGAAGTACGTAGTTTTTCTAGATCTAGTTGATTATTATCGAGGTTTGTTGAGGAATCTTCTAAGATTATTGCACCGCTAGCGAAGTTGTGGCAAGAGATGTTCTATTGAATTGGATGATTTGCTAGGTTTCATTTTGGATCGTAGCTTGAGTTTCAGTTTAGTTCGTTAATTAGTTTCGGGTTAATAATCGGATGGGTTTCAAAATAAATTTGGTGAATTGGACGTGACTAATGCTTTGGAAGGATATTTAATTAATTAGTTTATAAAATAACAAGAATTATGTTTTTGATAACTTAAAAAAAGAAGGACAACTTGGTTTTAAATGTGGTCTTTGTGAATTAAATAGAGAGATGACACAGGCTAAGAATCTTTAGGGAGCAAGTACACACCCTTTGTATTTTAACAACTCAATTTTCTTTTATTAAAAAAACTACTATTGATGGTTAATATTTTCTCTAAAACAAAGGTTTTCTAATTTTTTATTACAACTAAAGACCATTGTTTTCGTATTTACTAGATTACAAAAATGTTTTTCAATGATCAACTGATATTTCAAACTCGTTTCTAATCTATTTTTCATTCAAATGATTTTTAAACTTGAGCAAATCGGTAGATTTTTTGTTAACAATGTTTTCACGTTAGAATGCAAGGGGAGCTCATTTTGGTTGTACTCCTATCAAGCAAGATGAGCTATGGTTTCTTATTGACATTCCACATGCTTTGTGTCCTTAATCTATTATTTCTATTAACATTTGTGATTAAAATGAATTTAGTTGAGTTAGATTGTTTTATAATGGTTTCAAGAGCAATTTATTGTTGTGTTGTTCAAACCTAATAATTTCTATTAGGTTCCAAGGATTTCTTAATGGTTGATAATAATCTGATAATTAGTTTTGCAAGTTTGATCCCTTAATTAGTTTAATTGACAAATCGAGATAGTAGTGCTCCGTTATTTTTGGTTGACGTATGGTTAGAAGGAATTTTTGTTGTTAACTTCTTTTGTTGGGAGTTATTGGATGATTGTTACTACGGTTTAAATTGAGATTTGGTCAAGAAGAGCTTATCTGAATTATAAAGGATTGGTGTTTGCTAAAAGTTGTTTACAATATATTGGTGTTGGGTTGGGAGTAAAAAAATCATATAAGTTTTGTACGGATTGAGACGATGAGAAACCCGATATCATATGGGTGGTTGAGTGTTCCTCAAAATTTCTCCGTAGATGAAGGTTGTGGAGAACGGATCGTAATGGGTGTTGAGTCAAGTCTTAATGACGATATGTAGGTGAATGGGAAGATCGGTTCTGTGACATGTTGTGTCAAGATAGTTTTAAGCTCAAATGTTTAGTTGATGATTTGCCAACGTTTATGTGGCGAGGTTTGATTGACCATTTGCTTATTTTTTCCATAAGAGAAAGTTGAGAATTGTTAGTTTTATCATTGATAAGGGATGTTTTTGATTAAGTCTCGAGCAACTAGGTGTTGCTCGTCGAGATGATTAAATTTGTGAAAGTTATGCGGTGTAAGTGTTATCGAGGAAGTTGTCGAATGAAGGAAGGTTTGTATTTTCTTTGTTCCCTTTACATAAATTTCAAGGATCAAATTTCTTTTTAGGGGGAGAGTTGCAACACCCCGAAAAACGGGCTTGAAGTTTCGGGTGAATTTATCGGAATTGGGTTGGAATTTTTAGTTAGGCTTTAGCTAATTAATTAATTTTGAGAAATAATTTGGGTAATTAAATTGATTTATGATAAATTTATCGTGGCAAGTATTTGTGAAAAATATATTTAATGAATTTGATAAAGGATGAAATTGCGTTTGGTATTTTTAAATGGGTTGTTTTAATATTAATTAAATGATTACTATTTTGCAAAAGGGTTATAAAATATTAATAATGACAATTTTTTAAAAGGGACTAAAATAGTATTTTAGAGGGGATTATTAAATTAAATAAATCAAATATATTTTCCCTCTTGTTTTTAGCAAAAGAAAGTTGATGGTTATATTTTTTTAAAAGATGAGAAAGGCATTCCTAAGTTTTCTCTCAACTCTTTCTCATTTTCTTCCAAACAAAACTTAGAGATTTCTTGATTCCTTAATTATTTCTACCTCAATTTCTTCTCCATTTATTTCTAAACAATTATGGATTAAGGAATTTTGATTTCTACATCATCTTCACTATTTTTCTTGTCAAAAATCAAAAGAGGAGTTCATCTTCAAGTTAGTTTTTATCAAGCAAGGTGAAAAAATATTCTTTAATAATTTTCTACATGATTTTGATTCTTAATCTTTGATTTCTTATGCTTTGGGATAATTAAAACAAATTTCGAATGTAATTATTTGATTTTAATGGATTTTTCTCATGAATCTTGATTAGATTATAGTAATCTAATGATTTCTATGGAGTTCTAATATTTTGTGCATGGGTAATAATAATCTAAAGTTGATTTTTTAAATTAATTCTCAGAATTAATCTAATTAGTTACATTTAAATTTAGATTTAGATTCTTGAATGGGGTAGTTGATGGAGTGTTTGATTGAATTATTTGATCATATATGAGAATGCACCGTAGGTATTTGATTAATTTCTTGTAAGAATTAAAAAAAGGGAAGATCTAAATGTTTGAACAGGGGTTGTTCGAATCAGAGAAGCCGCTGCCCTGCCCTCGAACGATTCAGCGCTGGTCAGTTTGGGTACCGTCCTTTCCCCTGTGTGCTTGTTGCGTGAACTGGGAATTGAGTTATGGGGATCTTTTTGGATGCTTTACGTGTTTTAAAAATAAAAAAAAAAAGAAATAAAAGGGGATAATGGGGTTGGCAGTAGCGTGAGGGAAGCAGGGGAAAATAAGTTAGAAACAAGGCAATGTCGTGAAAATTATAAAAGGGAGAAATTTGTTTGCTTCGTGAATTGTGTGTGGGGGAAATGATTATTCGAATGCGAGTTGAGAAACGGGGTATTTTAATTAAGTGGTTACTTTGGTGTGGTCCACTATACATTGATCGTTACATTTTATAAATGAGGTTGACAAGCGTTTAGACAATTTTGGGTTAGGCGTCGAGGCATTACCGTCGAGGCATTGGCACCGAGACGATAGCAAGTTGGTGAGTGAAAATATGTTTTGTTGTTATAAAAATTTTTGAATTATGGCTTTGGGGGTTTAGTTAAAGCCTAGAAATCTTAGCTAAGCTCGAAAGTAAGTTTTTCCCTATTTCGCCTTTTGAATATCGTTTTGATATGAGACTTGATTTATATGTTTTGGTTTAAAAGCTTGAATTGAAGTACTTATTGTTTTATGCTTCTTTTAAATGATATGCAATGATTTGTTAAGAATATGAATGCCTAAGAGCATTGAGAAATGGTTCCTAAATGGAACATGGTTGTTGCCTTTGGCAATGTGGTTTTGCATATGGTAATGTTTTGTTAAATGCATATGAAAAACTGTTAGTAAATGTGTTTAAAAATATATATTGGCTAAGTGACAATGAAATAAATGTTATTGGATATAGTTGGCATGTCATAGGTTTAAAGTGAACTATAATAAGTTGATTCATGTGTGTCGAGGGGTGTGATTGTACCGTTTTCTCCATCATCGGTCCAGGGGTTAATTGTGACGTGTTCTCCCGCTGGAGGGTTGCATATCACAATGATTGAGGGGTTAATTGTGCCATTTGCTCCCACTATAGTTATTATACATCATAACCATTGAGGGGTTAAATCTGTCGTTTGCTCTGGTTAGGGATGTATGTTTAATTGGTCTAAGGAACCACTTGTGAAATCCATGTATCCGTTGTGTTTTTGATAAAGGAAATGTTTGGTTTTTGGGTCACTTAAATGCCAATATATGAACTAATGTATCATGATGGATGGATTATGTTTTGTATAATTTGATTTATACATGAAATGCTTTTTAAGCTTTGATATTGGAAGAATAAGCATGTGAAGGCTTAAATTGAGGTTTGCATATGGGATTATGCATGAGATCCATGATACATGTTTTGCATATGGTTTAATATGCTTGGTATTTGAAAGCTATGTTTGCATATGGTTATTATGCATGTTTCAAAAGAAGCTTTTAGTATGCATGGCATGTTTTACAAACTTATTGGAAAGTTGCTTTGGCTTAATTAAGCATGTTTTATTTAAATGCTTTGGAATGGTGAGATTGACTTGCTTTAATACGGGTTCCTAAAAACGGTTTTGATTTCAAAAATGCATTGGTGTTTTATCCGTTTTGAGCGCCTCTCTAGACATTATATACTTACGCTCTCTTTTCTTCTATCAATGCAATGAATTAAGCAAGCGTGAGGTTGTGGTTCTCGGCAAGGTGGGATCTCAAGACAAAAGTATTAAAAGAGTATGTTCATGGTGATTTTGTAATACCCCAACAAATGGTCTAGAAGTATGTTATATTTGATCATTAGTTAAATGACTATGGAATAGTCATCTTCAAGATTTGCTAAGTAATTTAGGACCATTTTGAGTCAAGAGACAAATTAGATAATCAGCTTATAAAGGACCTAATCGATATTAAGTAAATTTTGATTTTTGCATGCTAAATTTGAATTATTAAAAGGTATTGAACACTTGTCCAAACATGAACAAGAAAGGTTGTAAAGGGAGGGGTGACTCACGGCATTGGTATAGACAATGCAAGATGAACAAAATTCTATCATCTTCTTCCTCCTTTACTTTCCTCCATACCCGAGACCTAGAAGCATAGTGAGAGAAAGCTTAAGTTTTGGGATAAATCTAAATCATATCATGAGAAACATGTAGGTAAACTATTCCTTCCTCCCAAGTTTTAGAGCCTACTTGGAATTTGATTATCAATTCCTTATGTATCATGTTTTATTATTGTTCGAATGTTAGGCCATACCAGAAAACACCCTTAGATCAATCTATTGATTCATACACTAAATTGAATCATGTAGGTGAATTGTAAAGCTGTGTATAACATTCTTGCTGAGCTTCGATTGTGTGATTTTTTGTGAAGTTGTTGATCTTTCGAATGATATACATGGTTAGATTGTAATGCTTTGTGATGTCACAACATGATTAAGATGTTAGATTTCTTGAATGTGAACATGGGTCTAATCGAATTGGCATATGTATATGTATATATATGTATATATATATATATATATATATATATATGAGTACGTGTAAAAAGATTGGACTGCTTTAGACACATAGGAAACCATATGGATTATCTTGTATATATATAAATGTGTACATATGAATAATTTGATTATTTTATAAAAGTGGTATTAAAAGAGAGGTTGTTTTGATAAATTCAAGGGTGTGTTTCGAATAAATTAAAGTAGGAGACTGTTTTGTAAGCACATAGGAACTGCTTTGAAGAATAAAAGAATGAGCAGATTTTTATTTCAAACAAGGAACTAATTCAATCATTATAAGGTTGCTTTGAAATTGTTTTGAGAAGTATAGAAAAGATATGGGACTGTTTTGTATATAAATGAAAATATGTGGGTTGTTTGAAGTAAATAAAAATGTATACAAATGTATGGTCTGTTTTTCATTTATAAAAATGTGATGAGGTCTGTTTTGATGTTTAAAACTATGTACGTAAGTAATAGGAGACTGTTTTAGCATGAATAAATTTTAGTGGACTGCTTTAAATAAATAAGGAAGTATGTGGACTGATTTGAACATTTACTAATGTATGTACATGAAAACGAGGCAGGATTTTATTTATAAGGACCTTAAAGGACTATTTTAAACATGTAATTGTACATATATGAAAACAGGACAGCATTAAAATTGCATGAACATTTTTGGACTGATTTGAGCATGTACAAGTGTGATTATGTGTTAAGAAATGTTTTGCATCAATGTAAGTATATTAAGGGCTGTCCTGAATATTATGTAAATAAAAAGGGGTTGTGTTGGAGCATTCAAGCATGTATATCAATGTATAAATTGTTTTGCCTTGATTAGAATGTTGGTATATATATATATATATGGACTGTTTTGAATTGGTGTATTTTGTTAAGTAGACTGTTTTGTATAAAATAACATGTACATGATCAATTGAGTAGTTACAGGAGAATTTATGTTAGGATCTTTACTAATACATCATCACATCCATTTGCTACATTTAGAACAAGAGGAAATTGGAGGACTAAAGGGCTAACGAGGGACAAACAATGGATAAACAATAAGAAGTTGTGATTCGTTAACATAAGTAGCTTGGAATTAACTGTGAGTGTAGTTTAAAGTCTCGGATAGGTTAAAAATCTTCCCGAGCACCTTTTTGTTGTTTTAACTATATAGTTTTATAATTGTGTTTGGCTATGCTTAATTGAGCTTGGATTGAGGTAAGTACTTAATCGTAAGGATTATGTATGATGTAAGATGCTTGGATTTGCTGATATACTTAGCTTGAAAAGTATCCAAACTTGAATATGCTTGATAAGTAGTATATGACATACTACTATTCGAATAAGATGATTGATGTATTGATAAATTAACGTGACTCGAACACATGCTTAAAATGGAAACAATAAACTTTGGTATGTGACCATATGAAGGATGTATGAATTTGTTATGGAAGATGCAAGTTTTTTTATAATGTTATGAGCTTGAAGATGTACTTATTCTTGGTGTAAATAAGTTGTGTTATTCGAATATTATGATCAAGATAAGTTTTATGTAAAAATGCAAATATGATTACAATAGAAAACTACATGGTTTAAATATGACAACAATCTTTGCTATGAGGTTATTTGAATAAGAACGATAAGATAATGAGAATTACCATGAGATGGAAACATGCCTAATACGAAAAAGGAACTTGTTTGTGGATTTGATATCCTGAAAAGGAGCTAAGCTCAACGTTGATTTTGACAAAGTAAGTTTATATGAAAAGCCTTGGTTTCGAGTCAGTCATAGGTATAGTTGGCATGACATAGAGTCCATAGAGCTCGTGTTTAGGGTGGACTATGGTCCTGGACTACGGTCCTTAGGAGGCGACAATAGGAGGGATGTACGTTGGTCACTTGCAACAATAGGAGTGATTGACCGATATTGCAAGTACCATTTTATTTGGTGACTGTTGGTTGGGGATTCGTGTACCTAGGTTGTAATTCGATTCTCAAGGCTATGTTAAATACAAATAATTAAGCTGTAAATCAAGTTAAAGAAGTATCTAAATATTACAAGTAAGCAATAGTCCATGTTTATATTACGATATACTTGATATCTTTCATGTTAAGAACAAGTGACTATAAGATGATATGATATGTTAAATATTAACTATGATAAGTAAATTTAAGTTTAAAATATGTCATGATTGATAGCTTACATGTTAAGTAGTACCTATTTGTTTATATATAAATTGTTATGTTTCATAAAGATCAAGAACTATTATTGAATAGAAATGAGTACGTTATTGACTGTTTTGATTGCTTAATATATATATACATGATCAATGGACTGTTTGAATAGAAGTGAATATGTTATGAATTGATCTGATTTTATATGTATATGTACATGAAATGGGACTATTTTTCATATGAACAAGTACGGGTCAAAGTGATTTGAACATATATGAGTATAACATGAATATAATCTGATATATTTATTATCTTGTATATCTATTAGCAATGTTTACGAAATGCATTGATTGATATCGTAAATGCAATGTAATCCTTAATGAAAATTTGTTATATTGGATATCTTACATGCCAAGTAACTTATGATTAGAATTTGGAGATGTTTAATACTTTGTATGATAAGTAATTTACATAATGGGATTTTAAGTTCAATATCTTGGCTGATAAGAGAAATTCCCTTATGTCATTTTGCTAGCCTATAATAAGTAACAAAAAATGAATAACTATGCTAAAGTTAAAATAAAGAAATTTACAATTTCCAATAAATAAGATATTTAATAATATAATAAACAAATATTGCATGCTTTGATGGGTTAGGATTGATATCCTATGAATCAAGTAATTCATGTTCAAGATATGATTGCTTGATGTCTTCCTTGACAATAAACTTAAGTTGTGATACTTAACATTGGATAACTAATGCGATAGGAAATAGATGTGCAATAAAAAGTATTAGATAAATTAAAAATAAGTAATTTACGCATTGACTGAATATGGTTAAAGAATCCAAGAAAGTTTATTAGAATCAAAGTTTAGAAATAAAAAATAAGTAATAATTTCATTGTTAAATTGAATACCTTTATATGGATTGAATATGGTTAAAGAATCCAAGAAAGTTTATAAGTAAGAATCAATGAGTTATAGAAATAAATTGCATAACAAGTAATATGATTTCATTGTTAAATTGAATACCTTTATATGGATTGAATATGGTTAAAGAATCCAAGAAAGTTTATAAGTAAGAATCAATGAGTTATAGAAATAAATTGCATAACAAGTAATATAATTTCATTGTTAAATTGAATACCTTTATATGTTTTAATAAGCAATGTTAGATGTTTGCCTAACAGTGGTTATTTTAGAATTAATACCTGCATATGACTGGTTCAAATCACATGTGAATAAGAGTGTATAGTTGTTGAGTTTCTTTATAAGAGAGCATATGCTTTATTCGAATACTTACATGTATAAATGCCTATGTCATGTTTAAATGCAGCTTGCATATGAGAATATAGTTGAACAAAATTACATACAAACATGCCTAATTTGATGAATATGCATAAGTATGCAAGCCTATGTTTGTTCGAATGCCATGTGGACATATATACTTATGTATATATGTTTGAGTCAAGTACTTATACGTATAAGCTTAGGCTAGTTCGAATTTCATGTGTAAATGTGCATAAGTTTGTTTTGAATACTATGTTTATATGTGATTACACTATTCGGATGCCTTAGTACAGAAGTTAGCGCTGAATTGAACATCTGCCCCAAATGACTATCTCTTGCCCAAACTAAAAACTTGTGTAAACAATGGACTTTGGTGAAAGGGATTAGATTATTGTTCCATAACTTTTAGTTGTTCTACGCTACCTCACTAAGCTTATGCTTACTCTTTACTTTCAATACATTATAGGGTAAGATGCCTTCGGTCTTCCGCGAGCTTGGACATGATCACAAGGATTTAAGTACAATTCGATTTAAACGTCTTTATAACTCATAAATGGTGGCACATAGTTGTTAAGTGGCATAATGCATTTAGATTTCATTTTGGTTTACATGTATATAATTCTAATAAGTATCCAAAGTTCTGTAAATGGCCTTTAAACATTTCATATTTGTTGCTTGCCTTATATGATTTAATATCTGGTGAGATGATGTGATTGCCTAAATATATTTAAGAGTTTAAGATAATAGATCTATGATATCTTGTGTGTGACAAGCTGATGTATATATAAAATAATGTGTTAAATCCTAGTTAAAAGTGATGTAGTTGATAGACTAGTTTAATGACTAATATGTATTTGATCGAATGCCTTTAAATTTTGTAGTTGGTTTTGCTATGTGAAAGTTGATCGTGGCTAGTTAAGTTGGTTTAACTTTAGGTGTTTGTTGTTAAGGATGCATGATGGATGGGTTACGTGTGGCTTAGATTGTAATCATGGACAGTAAGTCTCGATATAAAACGGTATTAAGTGCAAGTTTAAAATTTGGTAAACATCGGTCATCTGTTAACTTGAATGATTTTAATCATAGGTTGATAAGTCTTAAAATGATAGAAGTATGTAAGCTCGTAATCAAGTTTATTTTAATAATGGGCAAGAATAAGAAGGAAACCTTATATGCTAGTAGGATTATGTAATACCCAATATTTGCATAGCGACTGAAATAAAAATAATTAAAGTTTGGTGGTTTTAGTTCAGGGACTAAAATGAAAAATTTTAAAGTTTGGTGGTCAAAGTGGAAAGTTGGGAAAAGTTCAAGGACCAACATCGTAATTTTCCCAATAATTATTTTTTTTTGGCAAAAACGAATAGTTTATCTCGGTATAAGAATTTTGGTGCGAATCAGATTTTTGGTACGAGATTTGTGTGAAAAGCTATAAAAGGATAAGTTTCGAAAATTAATTCGAATTCAGAAAATTATGAAAATTTTATAGAAGTCTTAGAAAGACTAGAAGAATATGATATTATGGTTTTTGAATTGTTTTTATTCGATTTAAATTCGATTCTATGCAGTATTTGGTGAATAGGTGGAAATGGCAATTTTGAAGATAAGTTGGTTCATTAAGGGCAAAATGGTCATTTCACCCTTACTTTTTGATTATTATGGATAAGAATAAAGAAGTGTTGGCTTGTGATTGGTTATAACTCAATGGTATAATAGTCTTTTGACTATTAAAGGCTTTTATTAAATAAATAAGACAATTAAAATGCCATTTGGCATTAAAATAGGATATGAAAAATTGGAAAATTATCTCTTCTTCTCCCCCAATTTGCCGAACTCACTCAAGGATATAAGTAAGAATTTTTTATTTAATTTTAAGCTTCCATGGTTAGATTTGAGCTTGAGACATGAAACAAGAAATTGTTCTCTATTAAATTGTCTATCTTTTGGTATAAGTTTTGTATAGTTTTCATGTCTCTAAATTGAGTTTGGGGTTTAGGGATGATGAAGAGCATGATGGAATCTTGGGTTTTAATGGTTTTTCTTGTTAGAAACATCCTTGTGATGTTGTTTTCATGGTTCAAATGATAAAAATTCCATGGAAATTGAGCTAGTGGTCATTAGGTTATCTTGCAAAATTTAAGGGAAATTATGGCAAAATTATTTTGATGATGGAAATGATGAAAATGATGTTATACAAGCTTGATTTTTTTGTTTGGATGAAGAAATTTCTATTTTCTAAAAGATAGAAAATTAGGGTTTATGTCAAGTTAAGAATTTCGGAGTGTGATTGAAGGAAGAGTGATGTATTGTGATGATATAAGGTGTTTGGAATGAAAATCCCTAATTATTTTGCATTAGGGACAAAAATGAAAATTTTAGAAAGTTTAAGGATTTGATTGTCAAGTTTTTTTTTTGAAGTATGTTATGTTGGAAAATCAAGTTAAGTGATTGGAATGATGATTTTAAAGTTATAATGACTTTAGGACCAATTTGGATTTTTTGGCAACTTTGAGGACCAATATGTAAATTTTTAAAGTTAGGGTCCTAAAGCATAAGGAATAAGAAATGAAATGATTAAATTTGAAAATGATGGTTAGAAGCTCAAAAGAGTCCTTAGTGACTAAGTGACTGGAGAGTTATGGAAAAGTGTAAAGAAATGTGATTCATAAAATTTGAATCAAGTTATGCATAATGGATAGTTATTTTAGTTACTTTCCATTATTTATATAGTATGAGTATGTACTCAAAAATTTGCTTGTGTTATGTATTTAATATATATACAGATAACAAGCAAGCTCGTGATCGAAACAAGTTGAAAGACAAAGAAGAAGTTTCAGAATAAATACTTTTTGGTATAAGTAGCTAGTGAGGCATATATGGTGAGTGCATTCATATGTTTCAGAACCAACTATACATTCTTGATTTTATTAAATGATAATATGGTTTTTGTGTAAGTTATAGGATATTTTATAGGCAAAGAAAAAGGTTAGTACATAATGGGGTATGAACTGCTCTATTATGTTTTGTTATGGCAAATTATTATTGAATAATGGTGATATATGAATTGTTTATACATGATGAATTACAAGTATATGATATGAATTTATTACACAAGTAATGATAGAGAGTTCCAGTATAGTGGCCTGCCATTAGAGGTCCAGTAGTCAAGGACTACGTGCAGCTACACACCGATCTTCGGATCCTATATGTTTACCAGCACTTATGTGCCTATATGATGCCGAAACTTACGTGTCTATATGTTTATCGTCGCTTTGGTGACCAATGCTCAAGGAGTATAGACCTTGCATACTTTGGTTTCTCTTTATACAATTCTTGGGCCAATTACAAAGATAAAGTATATGAAAATCACCATTTTCTTATATATGATGGTTTTAAACTAAAAGAAGATTTATTATGATCTTGCTTAACTATGTTTTCATTTATTTTATTTATTGATTTTATGATTACTTATAATGCCTCACTAAGTTATGCTTAGCGTGTGTATTTTGCTTGTGCACACGTAGGTTGATCACGTGGTTCATAAGCAGGAACATTTTGGGCATCACTTCATAGGCGAAGAAACGATACACGTTATAATAGTAATGTTTTGACATCCTATATTATGTGTTTGGAGTAGTGGCATGTATAATCTTGATTATAAATTTTGTGTAAAAGAGACATTAAAATACTCATTAGTTGGTTATGTTTTAACTAAAATATGGTTTAGAATTATTAGTATGTGGATTTGAATGATTATTGACTAGTTAGTGAAATTATATTGGAAACAAGTTGAAGCTGTCCAGAAACTCTGTTTTGGGCAGTAAGTTTGAAAAATTGCTATAAATTCCATAGATTGAATTAGAAAATGAGATTTATATGTATGAACTAAAACTTCAGTCTAGTTTCTTTTAAAACAAACAATGACTGATTTTGAGTTCGGTGTAAAAAGTAATGAATTTTTAGTCGATGCAAGGTCAGAATTTCTAGACAGCAGATCTGCACTGTAGTGCATATTTAACAAATTTTCTGCACTTGTGTGCCATGATTTAAGCTCTCTAATTTATATGGATTGATAGCCTGATGAATCTAGTTTACTAGAAATTTTCCCAAATGAAGTTTTGAAGCTTACAAAAATTTATAAATGTTTTTTAAGAAAAAACAGTGCAGGCTGCTAGATTTTTCAAAAATTGGAAAAATGGATTTTTAATTTAATTAAGTAATATCACCGACTCATGTTTGGCAACAAATACGGGAAAGTGGTGTTACATTTATTGGTATCAGAGCCACAGGTTTAGTTGGTTCTGGATTTAAATTGAGTTGTTATGAGTTAAAAAGTGTGTATATGCCACTCGGATGTCATAAATTACTAATGATTACATTTGTATAGTTGATGCTCCTGCTTACTAATGTAAATGTTATAATGAGTACAGATGTCTGAGGGTGAAGGTTCACATCAGGCGATACATATAGAGGGTCAAAATGTTGATGAGGTTGGACAAGAAGCTAGTTTTTCTCCGCCTTTTGCACAACTTGCTGAAAATGTACCGGTTCAACCTGGGATGCCGGTACAAGATCAGGGAAACTTCCTACAAGCCTTAGAGATGATAATTAATCATCCTCCCCGATTTTCTATTGCTAAAGAGCTAAAGGAGCTGCGAGCACCAGATTTTGTTGATGGAGATCCTATTGCTGCAGATTGTTGGCTTAATGATCTAAAGATTATGCTCGAAGGATTGCACTGTGATGTTCAGAGAAAGTTAGAGGGAGCTATGTCTTTATTGAAGGGACAAGCTCGTATTTGGTGGTCGAACATCACCACTTGTCCTCGGGAAGAGATCACTTGGGACTTTTTCCTTCGTGAGTTTCCGTAACAAGTATATCAG
This sequence comes from Hibiscus mutabilis, assembly GCA_019671005.1. Classification (NCBI taxonomy): domain Eukaryota; kingdom Viridiplantae; phylum Streptophyta; class Magnoliopsida; order Malvales; family Malvaceae; genus Hibiscus; species Hibiscus mutabilis. The sequence continues at coordinate 37,349,999 of CM033719.1, read as the reverse complement.
AGACATGTTCATCCGAGAAATGAGGAATGAATTTCTGAATCTCAAACAAGGCGATCGGACATTATACGAATATGAATGTGAATTCAATAAACTGAACCGTTTCGACTCAGAGTTGATTCCTACAGAGAAAGAATGTACCATCTGCTTCATTGAAGGGTTAAATACTGATTTCAAGGAGATATTTATTGTTCTGAACATTATTGAATTTCAAGAAGCAGTCAATTGAGCCAAGGGGACGGAAAGAGTTTGAGAAGAAAGAATAGCAACTCATAATGTTCAATCACATAAAAGGAATTTTGGAAGATCCTTTGGTTCATCTCCATCTAAGCGAAGCAAAGGTTCCTACCAAAGTAACAAACAAAGATTTGGATCGGGAAATTCTAAAGGTTCACAGGTTTCTATTTCAAAGACAGGAAGTTTGAGGAAACATCAATGTGATCATTGTGTAAATTCTATCATGGACAATGCCGAATGGTTATAGGAGCTTGCTTCGGGTGTGGTGCTACTGATCATTTCCTTCGAGATTGTCCGAGAAATGGTAATAGACCAGATAAGTCAGAAAGATCAGTAGTTCAGAACCAGAAGGGAAAATATCAGGCTAGTCAAAAGTCTTCTAGAGTTAATCGTATGGGATTGCTTCAAAAGGAATAGATTTTACCACATCCGCACTGAGGATGACAGAGATGCACTGGATATTGTTACATGTACTTTCCAGCTTTTTAATGAACCTGTATTTGTATTGATAGATCCAGGATCTACTCATTCATATGTTAGTTCTAAGTTAGTCCAAGATTATTTTGGAACCTACGTCTAGTGATGTCTTCGTAACCAATCCTATTGGTCATAGTGCTCGAGAGAGTAAAGTTTGCAAACAGTGTCCGATAGTGATTCAGGGAATTGAATTCCCATCTGATTTGATTGAATAACCTTTCCATGATTTTGAGATTATTTTGGGCATGGATTGGTTATATGCTTAACATGCTATAGTGGATTGTCGTTTGAAACGACTAGTGTTGAAAAGTAAGAAAGGTACTGAAATCGTAGTGGTCGGCGAAAGATCAAATTGTATGAGTAATGTGATCTCAACAATGAAGGCGATGAGATTGTTGTATCAGGGGTGCCAGGCTTACTTAGCTCATGTTGTCGATGTTAATTTATCAAAGACAGATATTAACAATATTCCTACAGTTCGAGAGTTCCCTGACGTGTTTTCCGAAGAATTACCGGGACTACCTCCAAACTGAGAGGTGAAATTTGGAATAGATGTTTTACCCGGTACTGAACCAGTATCAATGGAACCTTATCGGATGTCTCCGATAGAGTTGAGGGAGCTTAAATCTCAATTGCAAGATCTTTTAGATCGAGGTTTTATACGACCTAGTGTATCGCCCTGGGGAGCACTCGTTCTTTTTGTTAAAAAGAAAGATGGATCGATGTGGTTATGCATTGATTATCATCATCTTACTAAAGTGACAATCAAGAATAAGTATCCTTTAATGAGGATTGATGATCTATTTGATCAATTGAAAGAAGCAACTGTATTTTCAAAAATCGATCTTCAGTCGGGATACTATCAACTAAAAGTCAAGGATGAGGATATTCCAAAAATAGCATTTTGGACACTGTATGGACACTATGAATTTGTAGTTACGCCTTTTGGTCTCACTAATGCTGCTGTAGAATTTATGGATATGATAAATAGAGTGTTCCAGCCGTACTTGGATCAGTTTGTTGTAGTGTTTATTGATGATATACTGATTTATTCAAAGACCGGAGAAAAACATGATGCTCATCTGCGGATAGTATTGTAGACATTAAGAGAGAAGAAATTGTATGCTAAACTCTCTAAATGTGAATTTTGGTTATCAGAAGTATCTTTCCTGGGTCATATTGTTTCGGCTGAAGGAATTTGGGTTGATCCTAAAATGGTCCAGGTCATTGTTGATTGGAATCCTCCCAAGAATGTTTCTGAGGTTTGCAGTTTCTTGGGATTATTATGAGGATATTATAGACATTTTGTGAAAGGTTTTTCGATGATTGTTGCACCGATTACCAAGCTATTACGGAAGGATATACCTTTTCATTTGGACTGATAAGTGTTAGTAGAGCTTTGAACAATTGAAGAAGATTTTAACTGAAGCACTAGTATTTGTGCAACTAGAATCGGGTAAAGATTTTACCTTATACAGTGACGCGCATCCCATAATGGATTGGGATGTGTATTGATGCAAGAAGGTAAAGTAATCGCATATGCTTCTAGACATTTGAAAACACGTGAAAGGAACTATCCGACTCATTATCTAGAATTGGCTGCAGTAGTTTTTGCTTTGAAAATATGGCGTCACTACTTGTATGGTGAGTGATGCTATATTTATACGGACCAAAAAAGTTTAAAGTACTTAATGACGTATAAAGATTTGAATTTGAGACAAATAAGATGGCTTGAGCTAATCAAGGACTATGATCTTATTATTAATTATCATCCGGGAAAGACAAATGTTGTAGTTGATGCTTTGAGTCAAAAGACATTTGTTGCTTTGAGAACTTTGGATACTCAGTTGGCGTTGCGAGATGATGGTGCTTTGATTGTAGAATTACAACTTAAATCTACTTTGAAAGCTCGGATTAAAGAACTTCAAGGTAAGGATGAAAAATGCTTAGCAATCTTGAAAAAAAATGGAAAGTGGTGAGGTCAAAGACTATACAGTTAAAACCAATGGATGCCTTTATTATCGAGATAAAATATATATTCCTGATAATGAGGAATTGAAACGGGAATTGTTGTATGAACTCATTATAGTCCATTGGCAATGCATCCTGGAGGTAATAAGATGCATCAAGACCTAAAAAGCAGGTATTGGTGGCCAGGCATGAAAAGAATGGTGACTGAATTTGTGGCTAAATGTTTGACATGTCAACAAGTAAAAGCTGAGCATCAAGTACCATCGAGATTGCTACAATCGATAGCTATTTCAAAGTGGAAATGGGAAAATATCACTATGGATTTTTTAACTGGTTACCGATGACTCCGAGTAAAAAGGATTCTATCTGGGTGATAGTTGATAGATTGACAAAGTCTACCCATTTCATTCCCGTTCGGACAAATTACACAATGAATAAGTATGTAGATTTGTATATCAAGGAGTTTGTGCGGTTGCATGGTGTGCATGTTTCTATTGTATCAGATAGAGATCCGAAGTTTACTTCAAGATTTTGGAGTTCTTTACACGAGGCATTGGGTACTCGATTGAATTTTAGCACTGCTTTTCACCCATCAAATAGATGGCCAATCTAAAAGAATTATTCAAATTCTTGAAGATATGCTTAGAGCTTGTGTACTCGAGTTCGAAGGTTCATGGGAGAAATGTTTGCCACTTGTTGAATTTTCTTATAATAATAGTTATCAAGCAAGTATAAGGATGGCTTCATATGAAGCTTTATATTGTAGACGATGCAGAAGACCTTTGAATTGGTTTGAGCTCGAAGATCGTAAAGTCATTGGACCAGATCTGGTTAGAGAAGTGGAAGATAAGATTAAAATAATACAAGACAACCTCAAGAAAGCATCTGACCGACAGAAATCTTATGCTGATCTAAAGAGAAAAGATATAGAGTTTGAGGTTGGTGAAAAAATGTTCCTCAAAGTTTCACCTTGAAAAAAAGGTATTACATTTTGGATGTAAAGGAAAGTTAAGTCTGATGTTTATGGCTCTTATGAAATCTTGAAGAAAGTTGGTCCTATGGCTTATCAATTAGCTTTGCCTCTAGAGTTAAGCAAGATTCATAATGTATTTCATGTCTCGATGCTTAGAAGGTATCGATCAGATCCTTCTCACGTGATATCGCTGGTAGAAATTGAAATTCAACCGAATTTAACTTACGAGGAAGAACCAGTGAAGATTCTTGCTCATGGAACTAAAGAATTAAGGAATAAGACTATTCCATTAGTGAAAGTTCTTTGGTGAAACCATAAAGTGGAATAATCAACTTGGGAGGCAAAGAACACAATGGAAAAGAAGTATCCACATCTTTTTAAATTAGGTACGTTTTAAAATTTGAGGGCGAATTTTCTTAAGGGGAGAATTGTAATACCCCAATATTTGCATAGTGACTGAAATAAAAAGAATTAAAGTTTGGTGGTTTTAGTTCAGTGACTAAAACAAAAAATTTTAAAGTTTGGTGGTCAAAGTGGAAAGTTGGGAAAAGTTCAAGGACCAACATCGTAATTTCCCCAATAATTATTTTTATGGAAAAAATGAATAGTTTATCCCGATATAAGAATTTTGATGGGAATCAGATTTTTGGAAAGGGATTTGTGTGAAAAGCTATAAAAATGATAAGTTTTAGAAATTAATTCGAATAATTATTCAAATTCAGAAAATTATGAAAATTTTATGGAAGTCTTAGAAAGACTAGAAGAACATGATATTATGGTTTTGAATCGTTTTTATTCTATTTAAATTTGATTCTATGCAGTATTTGGTGAATAGGTGAAAATGGCATTTTTGAAGATAAGTTGGTTCATTAAGGGCAAAATGGTCATTTCACCCTTACTTTTTGATTATTTATGATTATTATGGATAAGGATAAACAAGTGTTGGCTTGTGATTGGTTATAACTCAAGGGTGTAATGGTCTTTTGACTATTAAAGGCTTTTATTAATTAAATATGACAATTATAATGCCATTTGGCATTAAAATAGGATATGAAAAATTGGAAAATTATCTCTTCTTCTCCCCCAATCCGTCGAACTCACTCAAGGATATAGGTAAGAATTTTTGGTTCAATTTTTAAGCTTCCATGGTTAGATTTGAGCTTGAGACATGAAAAAGAAATTGGTCTCTATTAAATTCTCTATCTTTTGGTATAAGTTTTGTATAGTTTTCATGTCTCTAAGTTGAGTTTGGGGTTTATGGTTGATGAAGAGCATGATGGAATCTTGAGTTTTTATGGTTTTTCTTGTTGGAAACATGCTTGTGATGTTGTTTTCATGGTTCAAATGATGAAAATTCCATGGAAATTGAGCTAGTGATCATTAGGTTATCTTGCAAAATTTAAGGGAAATTATGGAAAAATTATTTTGATGATGGAAATGATGAAAATGATGTTATACAAGCTTGATTTTGTTGTCTGGATGAAGAAATTTCTATGTTCTTGAAAGATAGAAAATTAGGGTTTATGTCAAGTTAAGAATTTTGGAGTGTGATTGAAGGAATAATGATGTATTGGGATGATATAAGGTGTTTGGAATGAAAATCCCTAATTATTTTGCATTAGGGACCAAAATGTAAATTTTGGAAAGTTTAAGGACTTGATTGTCAAGTTTTTTTTTGAAGTATGTTATGCTGGAAAATCAAGTTAATTGATTGAAATGATGATTTTGAAGTTATAATGACTTTAAGACCAATTTGGATTTTTCGGCAACTTTGTGGACCAATATGTAAATTTTTAAAGTTAGGGTCCTAAAGCATAAAGAATAAGAAATGAAAGGATTAAATTTGAAAATGATGGTTAGAAGCTCAAAAGAGTCCTTAGTGACTAAATTGGGTACTTTGGAAAAAGTTTGAGAGTTATGGAAAAGTGTAAAGAAATGTGATTCTAATATAGAAAGTTTTATCGGAATCAAGTTATGCATAATGGATAGTTATTTTAGTTACTTTCCATTATTTATATAGTATGAGTATGAACTCAAAAATTTTATTGTGTTATGTATTTAATATACATACAGATAACAAGCAAGCTCGTGATCGAAACAAGTTGAAAGACAAAGAAGAAGTTTCAGAATAAATACTTTTTGGTATAAGTAGCTAGTGAGGCATATAAGGTGAGTGCATTCATATGTTTAAGAATATGTTTTGATTAATTTCAAGAATTCTATTTGTTTGATTTTATTAAAATGATAACATGGTTTTTGTATAAGTTATATGATATTTTACACGCAAAGAAAAAGGTTAGTTCATAATGGGGTATGAACTGCTCTATTATGTTCTATTATGGGCAAATTATTATTGAATAATGATGGTATATGAATTGTTTATACATGATGAAATACAAGTATATGATATGAATTTATTGCCCAAGTAATGATAGAGAGTTACAGTATAGTGGCATGCCATTAGAGGTCTAGTAGTCAAGGACTACGTGTACACACGATCTTGGATCTATGGATCAGCACTTATGTTTTATCGACACTTATGTGCCTATATGTTTATCGTCACTTTGGTGACCAGTGCTCAATGAGTACAAACCTTGCATACTTTAGTTTCTCTTTATACAATTCTTGGGCCAATTACAAAGATAAAGTATATGAAAATCACCATTTTCTTATATATGATGGTTTTGAACTAAAAGAAGATTTATGATGATCTTGCTTAACCATGTTTTCATTTATTTTATTTCTTGATTTTAGGATTACTTATAATGCATCACTAAGTTATGCTTAGCGTGTGTATTTTGCTTGTGCACACGTAGGTTGATTACATGGTTCGGAAGCAGGAACGTTTTGGGCATCACTTCGTAGGCGAAGAAACGATACAGGTTATAATAGTAATGTTTTGACATCCTATATTATGTGTTTGGAGTAGTGGCATGTATAATCTTGATTATATATATTGTGTAAAAGAGACATTAAATTACTCATTAGTTGGTTATATTTTTAACTAAAATATGGTTTAGAATTATTAGTATGTGGATTTGAATGATTATTGACTAGTTAGTGAAATTATATTGGAAACAAGTTGAAGCTGTCCAGAAACTCTGTTTTGGGATGTAAGTTTGAAAATTTTCTATAAATTCCATAGATTGAATTAGAAAATGAGATTTATATATATGAACTAATAATTGAGTCTAGTTTCTTTTAAAACAAACGGTGACTGATTTTGAGTTCAGTGTAAAAAGTTATGAATTTTTATTCGATGCAAGGTCAGAATTTCTAGACAGCAGATCTGCATTGTAGTGCATATTTAATGAATTTTCTGCACTTGTGTGCCATGAGTTAAGCTCTCTAATTTATATGGATTGATTAGCCTGATGAATCTAGTTTACTAGGAATTTTTCCAAATGAAGTTTCGAAGCTTACAAAAATTTATAAATTTTTTTAAGAAAAGACAGTGCAGGCTGCTAGATTTTTTCAAAAATTGGAAAAATGGATTTTTAATTTAATTAAGTAACATCACCGACGCGTGTTTGGCAAAAATACTGGAAAGTGGTGTTATAGATTATGATATTAAACCTTGTGAATTGAAGAACATGAGAAACATGAGTAGGTTATGAATTAGTGATACATGTGTATTGTGTATGGTAGGTAAATACATATCTATGCATGTTTGTAGGCTGATGTGAGTTATTTGAAAACATTCTTGAAAAGTTTAAATTAGCTTTGTTTTTTTTAAGGCATGCTTAATTGTTTATTTTAAGTTGGTCAAGAAAGTATTTTTTTTTTATTAACACGTTCTAAGCCGGTTTAATTCCTAGACCGGATAGAGAGTGTTACAAATTTAGTATCAGAGCTTAGATTTAGCCGATTCTCGGACTAAACAGGAATCCATTGCATCATTATAAGTTATTGTGCCACCTAGGCGTTAAATTTAATAAGTATTTGTGATCTACGTCTGATAAAAGCTCTTTTATGTGCTAATAATTAGTAGGAATGTCATAAGTACATTTCGGCCGGGATGATGAGATCCCAGCTGGCCCTCCACTGAAGGAGGTAGCATAAGAATAAATCGGGAATGATAAAATCCTCTAAAGGTTACTGACTAAGTAAGCATTATTTGTAGGTAGATAAGAAACCCTAAAAAAATCAATCAAGTTCTGTGGAAATTCGAGAACGAATTTCTTTTCAGGGGAGGAGAATTGTAATACCCCAACAAATGGTCTAGAAGTATGTTATATTGGATCATTAGTTAAATGACTATGGAATAGTAATCTTCAAGATTTGCTAAGTAATTTGGGACCATTTTGAGTCAAGAGACAAATTAGATAACCAGCTTATAAAGGACCTAATCGATATTAAGTAAATTTTGATGTTTGCATGCTAAATTTGAATTAATAAAAGGTCTTGAACACTTGTCCAAACATGAACAAGGCAGGTTGTAAAGGGAGGGGTGACTCACGGCATTGGTATAGACAATGCAAGATGAACAAAATTCTATCATATTCTTCCTCCTTTCTTCCTCCATACCGGAGACCTAGAAGCATAGTGAGATAAAGCTTAATTTTTGGGATAATTCTAAATCATATCGTGAGGAACATGTAGGTAAACTCTTCCTTCCTTCCAAGTTTTAGAGCCTACTTGGAATTTGATTATCAATTCTTTATGTATCATGTTTTATTATTGTTCGAATGTTAGGCCAAACTAGAAAACACCCTTAGATCAATCTATTGACTCATACACTAAATTGAATCATGTAGGTGAATTGTAAAGCTGTGTATAACATTCTTGTCGAGATTCGATTGTGTGATTTTTTGTGAAGTTGTTGATCTTTCGAATGATATACATGGTTAGATTGTAATGCTTTGTGATGTCACAACATGATTAAGATGTTAGATTTCTTGATTGTGAACATGGGTCTAATCGAAATGTATATGTATATGTATATGTATATGTATATGTATATATATGTATATGTTTGAGTACGTGTAAACAGATTGGACTGCTTTAGACACATAGGAAACCATATGGATTATCTTGTATATATAAATGTGTACATACGAATAATTTGATTATTTTATAAAAGTGGTATGAAAAGAGGGGTTGTTTTGATAAATTCAAGGGTGTGTTTTGAATAAATTAAAGTAGGAGACTGTTTTGTAAGTACATAGGAACTGTTTTGAAGAATAAAGGAATGAGCAGATTTTAATTTCAAACAAGGGACTAATTCAATCATTATAAGGTTGCTTTGAAATTGTTTTGAGAAGCATAGAAAAGATATGGGACTGTTTTGTATATAAATACAAATATGTGGGCTGTTTGAAGTAAATAAAAATGTATACAAATGTATGGTCTGTTTTTCATTTATAAAAATGTGATGAGGTCTGTTTTGATGTTTAAAAGTATGTACGTAAGTAATAGGAGGCTGTTTTAGCATGAATAAATTTTAGTGGACTGCTTTAAATAAATAAGGAAGTATGTGGACTGATTTGAACATATACTTACGTATGTATATGAAAATGAGGCAGGATTTTATTTATAAGGACCTTAGAGGACTATTTTAAACATGTAATTGCACATATATGAAAACAGGCCAGAAATGAAATTGCATGAACATTTGTGGACTGATTTGAGCATGTACAAGTGTGATTATGTGTTAAGAAATGTTTTGCATCAATGTAAGTATATTAAGGGCTGTCCTGAATATTATGTAAATAAAAATGGGCTGTTTTGGAGCATTCAAGCATGTATATCAATGTATAAATTGTTTTGCCTTGATTAGAATGTTGGTATATTATATATATGTGATTATATATGTACATGGGACTGTTTTGAATTGGTGTATTTTGTTAAGTAGACTATTTGGTGTGAAATAACATGTACATGATCAATTGAGTAGTTACAGGAGAATTTATGTTAGGATCTTTACTAATACATCATCACATCCTTTTGCTACATTTAGAACAAGATGAAATTGGAGGACTCAAGGGCTAATGAGGGACAAACAGTGGATAAACAATAAGGAGTCGTGATTCGTGAACATAACTAGCTTGGAATTAACTTTGAGTGTAGTTTAAAGTCTCGGGATAGGTTAGAAATCTTCCCGAGCACCTTTTTGCTGTTTTAACTATATAGTTTTATAATTGTGTTTGGCTATGCTTAATTGAGCTTGGATTTGAGGCAAGTACTTAAAAGTAAGGATTATGTATGATGTATGATGCTTGGATTTGTTGATATACTTAGCTTGAAAAGTATCCAAACTTTAATATGCTTGATAAGTAGTCTATGACATACTACTATTCGAATAAGATGATTGATGTATTGATAAATTAACGTGACTCGAACACATGCTTAAAATGGAAACAATAAACTTTAGTATGTGACCATATGAAGGATGCATTAATTTGTTATGGAAGATGCAAGTTTTGTTGTAATGTTATGAGCTTGAAGATGTACTTATTCTTGGTGTAAATAAGTCGTGTTATTCTAATACTATGATCAAGATAAGTTTTATGTAAAAATGTAAATATGATTACAATAGAAAACTACATGGTTTAAATATGACAACAATCTTTGCTATGAGGTTATTTGAATAAGAACGATAAGATAATGAGAATTACCATGAGTTGGAAACATGCCTAATACGAAAATGGAACTATGTTTGTGGATTTGATATCCTGAAAAGGAGCTAAGCTCAACGTTGATTTTGACAAAGTAAGTTTATATGAAAAGTCTTGGTTTTGAGTCAGTCATAGGTATAGTTGGCATGCCATAGAGTCCATAGAGTTCGTGTTTAGGGTGGACTACGGTCCTTATAAGGCGACAGTAGGAGGGATGTATGTTAGTCACTTGGCGACAATAGGAGGGATTGACCGGTACTACGAGTACCATTTTATTTGGCGACAAATAGTTGGTGATTTGTGTACCTAGGCTGTAATTCGATTCTCAAGGCTATGTTAAATACAAATAATGAAGTAGTAAATCAAGTTAAAGAAGTATCTAAATATTACAAGTAAGCAATAGTGTTTATATTACGATATACTTGATATCTTTCATGTTAAGAACAAGTGACTATAAGATGATATAATATGTTAAATATTAACTATGATAAGTAAATTTAAGTTTAAAATATGTCATGATTGATAGCTTACATGTTAAGTAGCACCTATTTGTTTATATATAAATTGTTATGTTTCATAAAGATCAAAAACTATTATTGAATAGAAATGAGTACGTTATTGACTGTTTTGATTGCTTAATATATATATACATGATCAATGGACTGTTTGAATAGAAGTGAATATGTTATGAATTGATTTGATTTTATATGTATATGTACATGAAATGGGACTATTTTTCATATGAACAAGTACGGGTCAAAGTGATTCGAACATATATGAGTATAACATGAATATTATATGATATATTTATTATCTTGTATATCTATTAGCAAGATTGATATGGTAAATGCAATGTAATCCTTAATGAAAATTTGTTATATTAGATGTCTTACATGCCAAGTAACTCATGATTAGAATTTGGAGATGTTTAATACTTTGTATGATAAGTAATTTACATAATGGGATTTTAAGTTTAATATCTTGTCTGATAAGAGAAATTCACTTATGTCATGTTTGCTAGCCTATAATAAGTAACAAAAAAATGAATAAGCTATGTTAAAGTTAAAATAAAGAAACTTACAATTTCCAATAAATAAGATATTTAATAATCTAATAAACAAATATTGTATGCTTTGATGGGTTAGGATTGATATCCTATGAATCAAGTAATTCATGTTCAAGATATGATTGTTTGATGTCTTCCTTGACAAGAAACTTAAGTTGTGATACTTAACATTGGATAACTAATGCGATAGGAAATAGATGTGCAATAAAAAATATTAGATAAGTTAAAAATAAGTAATTTACGCATGGATTGAATATGGTTAAAGAATCAAAGAAAGTTTATAAGTAAGAATCAACGAGTTATAGAAAATAAATTGCACAACAAGTAATAGGATTTCATTGTTAAATTGAATACCTTTATATGTTTGAATAAGCTATGTTAGATGTTTACCTAACGATGGTAATTTTAGAATTAATACACGCATATGACTGGTTCAAATTACATGTGAATAAGAGTGTATAGTTGTTGAGTATCTTTATAAGTGAGCATATGATTTATTCGAATACTTACATGTATAAATGCTTATGTCATGTTTAAATGCAGCTTGCATATGAGAATATAGTTGAATCGAAATTACATACAAACATGCCTAATTTGATGAATATGCATAAGTATGCAAGCCTATGTTTGTTCGAATGCCATGTGGACATATATACTTATGTATATATGTTTGAGTCAAGTACTTATACGTATAAGCTTAGGCTAGTTCGAATTTCATGTGTAAATGTGCATAAGTTTGTTTTGAAGACTATGTTTATATGTGATTACACTGTTCGGATGCCTTAGTATAGAAGTTAGCGCTGAATTGAACATCTGCCCCAAATGACTATCTCTTGCCCAAACTAAAAACTTGTGTAAACAATGGCCTTTGGTGAAAGGGATTAGATTATTATTCCATAACTTTTAGTTGTTCTACGCTACCTCACTAAGCTTATGCTTACTCTTTACTTTCAATACATTATAGGGTAAGATGCCTTCGGTCTTCCGCGAGCTTGGACATGATCACAGGGATTTAAGTACGATTCGATTTAACGCCTTTATAACTCCTAGATGGTGGCACATAGCTGTTAAGTGGCATAATGCATTTAGATTTCATTCTGGCTTATATATATAATTCTGATAAGTATCCAAAGTTCTGTAAATGGCCTTTAAACATTTCAAATTTGTTGCTTGCCTTATGTGATTTAATATCTGGTAAGATGATGTGATTGCCTAAATATCTTTAAGAGTTTAAGATAATAGATCTATGATATCTTGTGTGTGACAAGATGATGTATATATAACATTATGTGTTAAATCAGTTAAAAGTGATGTAGTTGATAGATTAGTTTAATGACTAATATGTATTTGGTCGAATGCCTTTAAATTTTGTAGTTGGTTTTGCTATGTGAAAGTTGATCGTGGCTAGTTAAGTTGGTTTAACTTTAGGTGTTTGTTGTTAAGGATGCATGATGGATGGGTTACGTGTGGCTTAGATGGTAATCTTGGACAGTAAGTCTCGATATAAAATGGTATTAAGTGGAAGTTTAAAATCTGGTAAACATCGGTCATCTGTTAACTTGAATGCTCTCAATCATAGGTTGATAAGTCTTAAAATGATAGAAGTATGTAAGCTCATAATCAAGTTTAGTTTAATAATGGGCAAGAATAAGAAGGAAACCTTATATGCTAGTAGGATTATGATATTAAACCTTGTGAATTGAAGAACATGAGAGACATGAGTAGGTTATGAATTAGTGATACATGTGTATTGTTTATGGTAGGTAAATACATATCTATGCATGTTTGTAGGCTGATGTGAGTTCTTTGAAAACATTTTTGAAATGTTTAAATTAGCTATGTTTTTTTGAAGGCATGCTTAATTGTTTATTTTAAGTTGGTCACAAAAATATTTTTTTTAGTAACACGTTCTAAGTCGGTTTAATTCCTAGACCGGATAGAGAGTGTTACAGATATTATTATTTGTAATAAGGCAATATGGGTAAACTATTGGTTTGTTTTATTTAAGAAATGAAAACTTCATTGATTTTGTATCACGTTAGATAATGATTGTATTTGATGATTAAGATGTTGATATTATTATTTTAATACTTTGTATACTTTATGATCTAATTATTTAAATGGATTAAATAATGATTGGTTTGAGTACTTATGGTCACATGCTTTAACTCCTTAATTATTCTATAGCCTATGTTTAGGTCTTGATTATTTGGTATTTTTGGAGAATGCTTTATATTGTTAGGAAACATGCCTCTAGATTGCTTGTATGAATGTGAATTAAGTTAATTAATTGACATTAATTAATTGAGGCATTTGTTTAATACGGGTATATCATTAGTAGTTTGTCAATATTGTTTGTCAATTATTTGGTTATGTTCGGTTGGGATTCGAGTCCTTAAGATGCATTTTGGTGCAGCCCGTATTGATACACTTAGAGCTAGTATCGTACGCGGGGTTAATCCAGTGTTCAATTTTGATTGTGAGTACCGGTATGCATGTCTAGGTTTCGGTACGTGTAGCCAAGTATTGTTACGCCTTGTATCATATCAATACTAGTATATTCTTCGATGTTTGCCTGTATCAGTAAAGTGTCCCGTGTATTGGTACGGTCAGTAGTTTATTCAATTAATGGGTTTTACCTTGTTTGGATTCTTTGCATTTTGGTCACCGTATGTTATTGTATCAATTGAATAAATAAATGATATATGTCTGAATTGAGACTTTGCAAGCATGTGTTAAATGTATCTAATTGCTGTAAGAAGCTATTACGAAGGTGTTATCCCTGTATTTCGGTAGTTTTATATTTTATTCCTTAATTTTGTGTTGTGTTAAATTGGATGCTTATTTGTTATTCATTGAAGCTAAAATTTGGCATGCTGGCATGAAATATGATTAATTAATAATTGGTGAACTAAAATTATGTAAGTCCCTATAATTATTTAGATTTACATTTTAGACCCTAGATTGAGTGCCTTATCGATGTTCGAATCGAATAAAAAGTGAAATACTGCTTGTATGAACACATGAGGTCTTAATAATGCATCTAGACAAGCTAAAAGATAAAAATGGACCATAATTAGAGTAAGATAGTTAGGGTTTGCTTCGACAAACCTAATGTGATCTTCTTGGTTCGGGTCTAACGACTTGGCCGGGTCAAGGGGTTACACGACCACATACAATGACACAGTGTCAAAAGATAGGATGGTTTTGTTGAACTCGATCATGATAAGAAAAAAGATCAACGTGGGTCGTCTGATCATTGATGAGACCTACAAGTGTGCCGGTAAGAATTGTGGCAGTTTAATTTTTCCTTCACTTATCTCTAAAATTTGCATGCAGTGACAACATCCAGAAATGCAAAGTAAGTATCACCCTTGCTCTTTGGGGGCAATTGATTGCCAGGGAGGCTAAAGAGAAGGGCAAGGGAAAAACTGCCCAGTTGTCATCTACTGCCAAGATGCCTAAGGCAAAACCTTTCACACATATGTCAAATGATGCGATGGCATTCTTTTCCCAAATCTATCAACACTAGGAACTTATTCTGCAAAAGTTTGAGAAGTTTGAGGAACATAACTTGGTGCTCTGGCAATATGTTGGAGCTAGAGACCGTGCCCCAAAAATGACTCTTGAAGGCATGTCCACCAATCCTTTGCCACCATATCTAGAGTTCCCAAATGAGCTTCATATATCAAAAGGAATGCCAACCAGCCCTCAGTCTGTCCATACTCTAACTCAGCAATCTGATGCCATAGTACCAATATCACTTGTCCACGTAGAATCTGCCAAAACCTAGACTCAGCAGGAGTTTGGTGATAACGTGCCTGCCAAGACTGGTTTGCCACTAGTAGCTCGACTTCTTCAATCTCCCCTATAGCTCCTATCACATCTAAGCCGACAAGGGTAATTGAGGAGGTCCTGCAAGATGTGAAGGCCTCTACTACTACCTCAAAGCCATGGCTAAAAAGGAAGAAGTCGTTGGCACCAAATCGAGGGAGCTTCATAAAAAATAAGACCCATGTCACTTGTGTCAAGTATTCCGAAGGGAGTCCTCATCCCCTTAACTCCTTAATTTCATATTTTTTTCATTTTTAGCATGCATTTCATTAGTATATATGTGTTTACATTCATTGAGGACAATGCCCACCTTAGGTTTGTGTGTGTGTGTTGTCTTACATTTATTGCCATGACACTTATTCATTTTTATGTTTTGTTTGTATCTTGTTATTGCCATGTAGATTAGGTAGAACCATGCATACCAAACCATTAAAAAATAAAATATTTTTTCACCACAACTTGATTTTGAACTGATAATTTTGCCAACACATTGCTATCATAGTTAGAATTTGCACTAGTATGTCCTGTCCTATGATGAAATTAGAATCTCTAGTTTAGCATAAGCTGGTAGATTTAGTAATTCCAGGTTGCTTGGCAATTGATCTCTAGCTTAGAGAAATTTAGTTTCACTTAAACACGTAGTATGCATCCAGTTTCCAAGACAAACTTAGGATTCTTAAAACTGAACCCAGAATTAAAAAAAAATATGCCAAGGTAAAAGTAAATAATAAGGCAACAATGTTTTGCCAAAGGCAAGAACAAATTTTAGAACACTTCTCTGCCTTAGAGATAATAAGTAACTTGGGGATTCGTGGTTTTCTCCCTCTTAATTCTCAGGCTAACAAAAACTTTAGGGTATGAGTGTAATGGGTTAGCTTAGTGATGAAGTTTGGATTAACGTAGGGGTTCGTGGTATGCTCCCTCTTACTTCTCACGCCAAATTACATTGTGATGCGAGCCTAAAAATATTGCTGAATGAAAAAAAAAACCTTAGTGAAAAATAAAATAAAATAAAATTTTGAGTTTGGGTAGTAAAATTAACTAAGGGAGTTAAGGGAATCTTGATGCAAACCACCCGCACTTCATGCACAATTTATGACCCTGGTTAGAGTTATATTGATGCACCTAAATTTGCTAATCTATTGGCATTACTGCTCTAAGATATCTGAGGATAGAACTAGGGCCAGATTTTGCTTGATAGCTTGTGTTGGTAATCAGAAAAATTTTGCCGAGGCACTTTAGTTTACTATATTTTATAGTTTTTAGTTGCATTACTTAAGGACGAACAATGTGCTAGGTTTGAGGGAGCGTAAACTCCTTAAAATTTCTACTTTTCTCGTATATATTGTCATGTTATTGCTTGCTTTTGGTACATATTTTTGCATTTTTCTAGTAGATTCATGCATTTGCATCTAAGAGTTAAGGAATTTACATTTTTTCACTACCAAAGTGAAGGGGTTTTTTCTCGCTGTGGTAGGGTTTAGGATTTAGGGTTTGGCAGGTGAAGAGCAGAAGAGAAATGTCAAGCGCAGTTGGAAAAAGTAGGAAGGAGGAATGTCAAGTTTGGTTGGCAAAAGAAGAACGATCGATGCCTAGTTATATAGTCGTTAGTCAGAGCCAGGTCAACCCTAATTCAAAGATAGGATAACGCGCCTATAATGGTGAGTAACAATGTTTCAAAAATCAAACCCCAATTAGGGTTTCTCACGAGCTCCTATATAAAGAAGCCTATTGATTGAGCAAAAGAGGTTGTGCTGTGAGGAAGAATAGAGGGTAGAAGACCAGGGTTCGACAAGCCAGTTTAGCCGAGAGCTCTAGATTCATTGAAGGGTTACACCGATGGATCTCATTCTCTTATCCATTTCTCTTAGTTTTATTTCTAATTTGATGGTGATGTTTAAAAATGATAATATTTTGTTATTTCCCTAGCCATGAACTAATATTTTAAGTTGGCTAGGGGTGTTTAGCGATGAAAGCTTAGTTTAGGTTTTTAATAATTGAATGCCTTGGCATTATTCTGTTTATTTTGCTTGTGCTTAAATTTATTATATTTTATGCCATATGACAGTTGGCATTGAATGCTCATTATCCCATAATATCTTAACAAACTTAGGAGATAAAAATTAATTGTCAAATACTAAGGAGAGAAGCTTCAACAAAAGATGTTCAAATAGATGAACTTACTTCGGAAGTGAATCTACCCTTAGGAGTAAACATTAAAACTCTACTAAGTTAATTATTTGAAAACATCACTATAGGCATATAGGTGTTAAATGTAATTAACTTAGAGCATTGCCATCGACGGAGGCAATGCTAATTTAAAATTCGCTCGGCAATAAAACCAATGTTGTACATTATTAATTGGTGTCATCATTAGCGTGAAATCCAAACATCCCTTGTCAAGTTCATCAATCATCTTGACACAAGTATTTGCCAATTTGCCTGAATCTTTACTTCATTTTCCTTTAATAATTTTCTTAATTTAAAATCTGAAATCAATTGTCATCTCATTTGTTCCATTTCACAAGTAACTATTGTGGCATTTAATTCCTGACAATCCGTATGGATACGATACTTAGGTTACTATTATATTACTTGCTGACTTTGTATACTTGCACGCAAAAAGACCTATTCTTAGCATTATTTACTTACATTATTACATTAATTCATCAATCATTTGCCAAGCAATAGTCGGTCAACAACCACAAGGGATTTTGGATCACTCACCTTTACCATTTACCAGTATGTTCAGAACTTGAGACCTCACCCTTTCTATTTCTTGAATGCTTGGTTGGAGAATAAGTCTTAATATACAATTGATGGCGCAAGAATGGAATCAAATTTTGAGCGATGATGGTGGCAGACCAATTAAGAAAAAGCTGAGGGGTATGAAGAATTTCGAGCAATGTGTGTGGAAAATCGAGAATCCTTTGGCAATGTCAACACCAAAATTGGTGAGTTAACTTGTTTGATTGAGCTATTGGATAATCATAGTGGTTTGATTGAGATGGAACTGGAGACGTACGGTGAATATAGACGATTGACTACTGAGCTATGACATTTACATAATCTTCTAGAATCCATATGGAGACAGAAATTGAGAGCAATTTGGTTAAAATAGAGGACCATAACACCAGTTTCTTTCACAGAAAGACAAATTTAGGCTCTGTGGAACACGATTAGTGGTATATGTATCAAGGGAAGATGGGTGACTGATCTGGAGAGGCTAAAACGACATGTTCACAAGGAATTTTGAAAACATATTTCAAGAAAACTAGTTCTTGGTTCCTTGTATACATATGTTCAATTTTATCATTTGAGTGATGAGAGCTGTGATTGGATGGAATTTCAGTTTACCGAGGATGAAGGTAGGGAGGCTGTGACGAGTTGTGATGGGTCTAAGATCCTGGGGCTGGATAGTTTTAGGTTTGCTTTCTTTAAGAAACGATGGGAGTTCTTAAAGACTGATACAATGAAATTGCATGGCTCATTCTTTGAATTTGGTACGTTTCCTCATGGGCTCAATTCAATGTTTGTGGTCCTGATTTCGAAGAAGGATAATCCGTAAGTTGTGAGTGATTTTAGGCCTATTTGTTTCCTCAATTCGATTTATAAAATTATTGCAAAAATTTTAGCGAGTAGATTTTTAAAGATCTTAAGCCCACTTATTAGTGATTTACAATATGCTATCGTAAAGGGATAGAGAAATTGTGGATGGTATTTAACTGACAAATGAATTTGTGCATTATCTCTGAATAAGGCGTTTTAGTGAATGAGGGATAGTTCTAAAGTTAGATTTTTCCAAGGCTTACAACTGCATCAAATGGGTGTTTTTGGACGATGTGTTGCATAGAACGAATTTTGGGTTACTGTGGCGAAAATGAATTAACACTTGTGTGAGTACAGCTAGGCTCTCGGTGCTCCTGAATGGTTCTGCGACTTTGGAATTTGCTACAGGTAGGAGTTTGCGACAAGGTGATATGTTGTTCCCTCTTCTATTTGTTATCATCGCTGAAGCATTGCCTCAATTTTTGGTTAATGCTAAAGAGTTGGGACTAATTAGAGGGGTAGGTGAGGCAGAAGATTGTAGGATTCACACCTTCAGTTTGTGAATGATACCATTTTATTCTTACGAAGGAGTGTTGTCTATGCTCAAATTTGAAAAAGGCACTTACTTGTTTTGACTATGGGTTTTGTTTACAAATTAACTTTTGCGAAATCGGCCGTGTATTCAGGGGGTCGATGAGGGTGTGGTCAAGGAGATAGCAGTTGAATTGGGCTGTGTGAGAGAACTTTTGCCATTCAGGTACTTGGGGATCCCCATTGATGTTAACCCGGGAAATAGTGAAATGTGGGAACTTTTGATTAATAGGTTGTGTTTACGCTTTGAGGGATGGAATTGAAACTCACTATTTTTTGCGTTATGATTGACTCTCAGTGTTGTCAGTTTGCCCTTATATTACATGAGTATGTTTGTGGTGTCAAAAAGTATGATTTTGAAGATCGATAGGACTTTACGGGTCTTCCATTGGGGGACACGTTTTTGAAATGAAAGATGTGTCGAGTGAATTGGGCAAATTTATGTGCCCCGAATTCTTGGGGAGGCCTAGGGGTTTTGGATCTTGAATTATGCAATTCGACGTTTCTTGTGAAATGGTTCTGGGGATATGCTAATGACTTGTCCTCTTTATGGCTTTATACTATTGTTGCTAAATATGGTGAAGCGACGTGTAGTTGGCAGCCAAATGTGGTGGGAAAGCGTCAAATGTTGATTGTGTGGAGACATATTATTGAGGCGCAATTCATGGGTTTGGTTCGACATTTCAAGAGAGATGACTGCTTTATGTGGCGAGTTGGTGATGGAACGATAACTCCATTTTCGTATGATAGATGGTGTATTGATGTCCCTTTACATGATTTATTTCCACATCTATTTCGGTGCGCTGCTAACAAGCTGGTGATAGTTGGAGATTATGCCCAACAAGGCTGTTTGGAATATTTGGTGTGGGTCTCGGTTTTTAGTCATAATTTACATTGTTTTGAGCTATAGGAACTTGAGGAGTTGAAGGCTCTTGTGCTAATCATTAATCTGAAGGCAAGAGGCTCGGACATTTTGACATGGAAACTAAGTCAGGATAGGTAGCTTTTGATGGGTGTGTTGATGAAATTAAAGTCATCATTTGTTCTTTCGGAAGATGGTTTTGAATGTTTTAATGTATGGAAGATTGATGTCCCACTAAAACTCTAATATTTCTTATGGTTTTTTAAGTCTAATATTTGCATATCTTTCACATATATATAACTACATTGTAGTGTTCTAATCCAACTACAAATCCATGTTTTCACAAGTATTTGACTTCTGTAGGGATTTTGACAGATAAATGATAATACATGCTTAGAAGAGAAGTTTTACTTGAATTTGGATTCTAAGGAGCACTTAACACAAGAAGAGGAATCCTACTTCAAATTGAACTTTCACTTTTATATTATATTTGCAGTAGTGATTGGTTGTATAACGTAACAGCTATTGTGCAAATATACACTATCGATGCAAGTATAGTTGATAGGTTGAGACCTATCAGATATCGATCCCACGAGAACGGGACTTTGGTTGTTTACTATTGTTAGAGCAATGATACTGAAATGAAGAATGAAATGTTAAAGTAGTTGTCGTTGCAAAACAATTAAAAGAAGAGATAATTGTGAGGTATTATGTGAAAGCAATAATAATGAGTGTAATAAAGATAAATCTAAAAAGATAAGATCGGATCCCCTTGGTGAAACTTAGCAGATTGCCAAGCGCTGCAAAGACACAGTAATGAATGGGTTTTTTAAGCAATGAAGATCAAGTTCATTTTACTCACTTTCCTTCGAATCGCAACTAGAGACTTATACATGCATATAGACCACATCTTCCAATGATATCAAATAATACATGCACAAGAACGAGTGAACCAAATTCCTTTGCATTATCACTCAACTTCCTTCAATGTGCTCGATAACTTGAATTGTCACTGTACTTTTCAGTCACAGTGGCTCCATTCAAAACTTCCGTGCAAAATAACATTCAAACCAAATAATTGAAACAAGAAAGAAAATTTTATAAAACAAACCTAAAGTGAACAATCAAAAAGTATTTCTACTATTTAAGAAAAAAAGAGAAACCATCATCATTTAATACAAAAAATTACTCATAGCAAATGGAAACCTTTATTCTTAGAAAGCCTCGAAGTGTTTCCTATAATTTCCCTTGCGGTTGCACTTGGATCTTCTCCTTAAGAGCTCATCTGCTTCTTCATCACCTTCATTCACCAAAAGAAAGCTAAAGCCGTCATGGATGAAGCTTCAAAAGGAAGAAATGAAGAATGTGGTCTCCCTCTTTCTTCATCAGTTTATAGTCCGCCAAAGATGACACTTGTCCTTCATGTAAATTTTGCACCGTACAGAATCTATTATAACAGACTGTACAACTCATGCTCGTCCGTCCTTATCTGTAGAAGCTTCAATATAGCTAACAACTGCAACATCATTCCTGAAAGCAATATTGAAATGCTTTTATAGCGAAGTTAGCAGTGCAATGAAATGACAAAATCAAAGATAATTTGTACAAAGGCAAGTAAGTTAGAAATATGCAAATACTAAGATGAAAATGCAAAAATGCATGCAATAGATAACAATATGGGGAAAAATTAATCGATAAACAAGATTGAAGCACATGCTCTTTAAAGAGATTTCACACCCACAAACTTGAGGTTTTACTTGTCCTCAAGTAAACTAGAAACTAGCAACGTTAAGCAGAGATTCATGTACCTTTTAGCTACTTGAATCATCTCAAACATCAATGAATCAATTACATCCAAATAAACGAACTTGCAATTTCATCAATGCTAGAATCATACCTTACATCACAAATTCTTCCATATAACAACATTTATTTCAATCTACTTATATAGGCATTTAATATTTTTCTTTTTTTTCTTTTCGTTTCTTTTTTATAAGCAGCGAGGGATATCATTGCATGGATGCACCCTAAATTCCTGAGAAGTAAGATGTTGTGCAACAAACCCCCAGGGAGTACTTCATTGCGTTGACACAAACTCATGCGTAACAACCTTTGGCTAGATTCATTTTTCTAACGCATGCATTGGAGTGTTCCCCTTAAGCTACTTTCATAATGCACCCACATTGGAGTGCCTTTAATATTACACAACACACACACACACACACACACACACACATATATATATATATATATATATCATTATATCAACAGGTAAAATAGGAAGATTCATTTAAGATCTAAGTAATGATGCTAGACATCAATTACTCATGCAACCAAATTCATTCATCAAAAAGAATTCCAATACAACATTCAGGAAAATATATCCAACTAATTCATTGATAAATCACATGATTCAAGATTTAAGCATCGAATGTGTAATCATTCATTTTTATCCGTTTTGTAAATATTATGTTAGTATAGTAATTAATAGATATTAGTATCGCATGTGTACATATATAATAATTATGTGTGTTTATTATGTACGTGTGACTAATATGTATGTGGCATGTGTGTGGTATATGTGCATGTCACGTATGCATGGTTTGTATATGTACAATATGTGTGTACTTACAATATTTATGTGTGATTAAATACATATGTTTGTATTATGTACTTGAGTGTATGTGTATATGTGCATGAGTGTGTGCGTGTATGATTTATTAGTTATTATTAACATTGCATGCTATATGAGGTATGTATGTGAATTATGTATGATCGTTCTAACGTGTTTGCATGATGTATATATATGCATGTATTAAAATATTATTATTATTATTATTATTATTATTATTATTATTTTGTTAACATGTCAAATGGGTTAAAGCAGATTGGGTCATATTTAAATATAAAATCCATTGATAATAAATGTCCAGTCCATTTTACATATTGAAACCCAACTAAATAATTATAGGCCCAACCAGCCAAGCCCAATACTAAAAAACCCTAAAAATATATGATCCTAATCTTTTACTTTCTTATGCACAGCCAAATCTGGGCCCTAAGATCAAATTTTGATCTAATAGTCCAGATCAAAGGAGAGCACCCCGCCAACTGGCCGCGTGAAGCCCATGCGTGGGCCATTGGACTTCCCACGCGCGCGTGACAAACACGCGCCCGATCATCCAGCTTCTAAGAGCCACAAGTCGATATCTCATGTTTCCCCAAAAACAATCAAAACCGTCCATCTTCGAGGAATCTTGGTCGTTAGATCAAATTTGATCTAACGACCCAGATGAGATCTGGTTGTATCTCTGCCACGTGGCCGCATCAACGCTCCGCCCCTCTCCGCCGTACCACCAACCCCTCAACCACCGGACATGCAAATAAAGAAAAAAAAGAAGATTTGTCAGAGAAAAAATCAAATCAAACATGTATTTTATCTGATTGCTACCAAACCAAATGGGGAGATGTATCCAACACAAATTTTTTTGTAAAAGGGGGAAGTTACAAGATTTGAATGAAAAAAAGAAGTCACCAGTTTCAAAAAAAATACAAGTTTCCACTTGTAATCTCATCTCTTTATTATCATCTCTTTTGCATGCACCCAAAACTGAAAAAGAATAATAAAAGAGAGTCGAAAGTTTACCTAGGGGTTCGTTACCCTTTTTGCCGGTAATAATCATTCGATCTTCCGATCTAACTTGGTGAACCGATAAGGATCGTATGTTTTAGTATAGGATTAGGGTTTCATTTTTTCAAAAATCAAGAAAGATTTTACAAAAAAGGGAGGTTGTTTGTACGTTTTTGGGCCGATAAGTTGTTGGTCGATGATGGCTTACGGCGGCCAGTACGGCCAAGCCTTGCCAAGACCAGGGAAGCATGGCGGCGGGAATGTTTTTTTTATTTGAGGGTTTGGCCGAAAAAAGAATAAGGAAAAAATGAGGTTGTGTATCTTAAAAAAATTTAAAAAATGAAAAGAGAGCTTGATGTATCAGGTTATATGTTTTTATAAGCATTTTTGTTTTTTAAATTGGCAAAATTACTTCACTAATCTTTCCGCATTTTCATTTCTTTCATTTTTGGCATGCCGCATGGTACAATCACAACTTTAGTCCCTCTACCTTTTTGTTTTCATTTCAATTTCGCCACAAATTAAATGGATTCAGATTTTTAATGGCAAAATCACTTCCCCAGCCACCCTATGTTTCTGAACTTTGCAGTTCGAGCTTGCCCCTTGGCTATATTACACTTTTGGTCCTTTAAGGTTTATTTCAGTTTTTAAACAGGTCTTTAAATTGTGTTTTATTGTTTTTAATTTTTTTTTTGCTTTATCTATTTCATTTTAGTCCCTCATTGCTTTTTTTTTTTTTTTTTTAAAAAAAATTTATGTCATTTTGTTGATTATTATGTGTTCTTAAGCACGTTTATATTGCTTATTATGATCATGTATTTTCTTTGGTCATGTTTATTTATGCTTTTAATTTGTGTTATATTATGTTTTAGGTTTTGATTCATTTGGTGTTGTTACATGCATGCTTGTTTTAGGTCATGTTTTTGTTTTGTTTGTATATCTTGTTATATGATTCTTTATGGTTTTTTACGTATTTTGGTTAGCATATTACATGCATTTATTTTCATTTTCATAACATGTATATCACCATGCTAATTCATCATTTATCTTGTTTGTTCATGTTGCATATATGTATTTTATTAAGTGATCATGTTTAGTAGTTGTTTATCATGTTTATATGTGTTCTAGTGTTTTATCTTTGTTTCGCATTTTAGGTTATATGTCAAAAATGGGTGGTGTTTGGTGTATATTAATGTCATGTTTTTAATTTAAGCATGTATATTGTGCCATGTGTTATATTAAGTTTTCATATATATGCTAGTATGTTGCCTTGACTTATTAGTTTAACATCATATTGTCTATATCATGCATTTGTTTCATTTGAGGTTTTATATGTTTAAGTATGTTAGGATTAATTAATTTAGTCTTGAAAGTACGTTTTTTGTTCATGCCCATACTTTGTTTTTATATTTGGTATGCTATGTTTTGTTCTTGTTCATGTCTATATTTTGTTTTATTATTATGGTATGTTATGTTTTTGTTATTGTGTTTAATTATTTTTATTTATTTTTTGTAATATTCATGTGTTTATGTTTTATACCATGTCAATACAAATGTTTAATAATTCATTTTCTAAGATTGCATAATGGATATGTTTTTATCAATGCAATGCCCTTTTATTCGAGCGTAAACGTGGCCAGTATCAAGCGCAGTGATGGTGGTCTATCGGTTTATTCTCGAATAACGGGGCCCTTAAAATTTACTTGCACTTATAATCAAATTTTAATTTAATCATCACTTTACTCCGAAAAATTTAATATTAACAAAGCGTTAATTATTAAAGTACCAATTTTGGGTGGTGTGTGGGTGCTAATCCTTCCCCATCCGTAACCGACTCCCAAACCCTAACTTTTTAAAATCTCTCTGGTTTTATGGTGTCCGGCCTCCCTTAGTGGCCGGTGGCGACTCCATATTTTAATAAAACACAATTTTAAAAAACCCAACGGAAGACATTTTTAAATACCCGAAAGACCCCAAACACCTTAAAACCCCATTTTTTTAGCGAACGTAAAAAGAGATCGCTACAGATAGAGACTCCGCTGGGGACCAATTTTTGTTTTTCAAAAACAAATGAGAGTCAAGCATTTTTAAATAATTACCGCTTTACTAATATCGAAAGTTCCGAATTAAAGTGACTATTAAATTAACATTCGGTTATAATTGCGTGTTTATTTTAACACATTTAAAATTTGGCATATAAACCCGTCCTTTTTTTATATGGGAAAACGCTAATGCTTTCGTAAGGATATCATTCCTCCGTGCAGGCCTAACAAGTACCTTCGGGGCTCGAGTACCTTATGCTTTCGTAAGGATATCGTTCCTTCGTAGAGGCATAAGCGAATGGGTCCCCCTGAATTGAACCCGGTTGAAAGGAGCCTATAATGGGTAATGATCGGGGGCCTTGCTACTCTCAGTAGAGGACAACAAGGACAATTCGGGTACCTTCTAGAACCAACACTGCATGTAGAGAACATATAGAAACCCACCCCTTTAGAGCCATGCGGAAAACCTAGGTGTTTTAGATGGGATGTAAATAGGGTTGTTTTGTTTGTTTATCGTGTTTAATTTGCCCTTTATTTATGTATTTATTGATTTTAACCGGTACTGACTTGTTTTTTTTCTTTTTGTTTTGTTTTTGCATACTTCATCGCATTCACATCACATATGGTATTGATTCCCGAGTGGTTTCTCTCATAATAGAGATCATTCATGATGGACCAAGGGTTCTTTGACCAGGTGATAGAAGGTTTAGTTCCGTAGTTCCATCCCGATGCTAGATTGGAGACAGTAGAAGAAGGATCGTTCAGAAACTTCGGGTTAGATTCAGCAAGCAGTTTCAGTCCTTGTAGCGAGCAAGATGGAGTAAAAGAATTAAAGAAGCAAATGGCCGAGATGATGAACCAGATAAATGCTATGATGAATAGTAAGTAGCCTGTCAAAATCAGAGAAGAATCGATCAAGGATCAGAATGTAGAACATAATGGTTAGAATGTTATGATAGACAACACCGTTAAATACGACAAGTTGAATCCTTTTGTGATCAATCTCAAGAAACAGACAGGTGGTACGTCTGGGGCAGAGACCTAAAAAACATAAGCAAAACTAGGAGAAGCCCGAGAATCAAATGACGTAAAGAGGCATTGTCCTATACCTATGAGATACACCGAGCTGCTTTTGTTGCTTATTGAAAGGAATCTTATCATACCAGTGAAGTCTGTAACAAAGAGACCTCTTTATCCGAAGGATTATAACAGTCGTATCTGGTGCAGCTACCACATGGGTGATTCGGGTGATCACATTGAGAATTGCGGAGCCTTGAAGAATAGAGTTCAGGATCTTATTAGGATAGGAGTTTTGGATTTCGAAGATGGACAACCCCGATTCTACAATGAGCCAGCCTTTGCTCGAGGGGCAAAGTCGAAGAATGGTCACTACCTAGTCAAAGGTTCGGATACCACAGAAGTGGATCACTCAAATGAGACAAATTCAGGAGCTGAGAGTAAAAGCATCTCAAAAGGTGAACTTGCATTCGAGTACGGCCAGCCCAAGCAGGAGAGGTATAATCCGGGCAAAATACCGAAGGGTGCACAAGATGAGTACCAGAAGTTGCACTTCGAATTCAAGAATGTCGGTTTGGGTGACACCTCTGAAGAATGGGTTAATGGTATGATTCAGCTAAAGAATGATTTGGAGCGTTGGAAGCAAAAATACAAGACTAATAAAAATAAAGCCAGATCATTGTCACAAAAGCTGAAAGAAGCTGAGAGCCAACATGACATCCTCCAAGGTGAGTTGGAAAGCAGCATGGCTATGGATGAGATCCTGAAATCAAGTCTGCAATAGAAAGGAGAGGAATATCAAGCCCTTCAAATGGAAAACACATCACTCAAAGAACAAATAGAAAAGCTCAAGACTTTTTTATGTAGCAGCGAGATTCGTGCCGAAGCATACAAGCAGGCCGGGTATGAATGTTTCATAGAAGCAACTATCAAGCTACAAAAGGCCGAGCAGAAAATGCAGGAGAAAGACAAAGACATGAAGATTGTTATGACTCAAGTGCGACAAGTGGCCCAACAGGTAGCAGACTTAGCTGACGCAGCCGCGCCTATAAGCCAGAATATGGATTCAGTGTTGGACCGTGAAGGAAAACTGACGGGACTATTGAATGAGGTCAAGAAATTAGAAGATAGAGCTCACCGCTATCTATAAAATCCTAATAACCGATTTAATGAAAGCTTTTGGTCTAAATGAAAGATGTTCTATGGGGTCAAATCACTTGTGGAATCAATACTTTATTGTATTCATGCATTGCATTTACATCACATCCTTTCCATTGTTTAATGATTTCATCATTGCATGGCACTTCATCATTTAATTTCTGGGTTTGATGGCAGAACTAGTTGAGAAAATGGAACGAACTAAGGAGTTGAGGCTTGACCTGCTAGAAGAAATAATCGAGAAAGAGCTAAAGAAGAAAGAAAAAATAGATGTTTTCAATATGGGGGAACTTTGCCTAGTCCCTAATTTGGTCTTTCCTCCGAATTTCAAGATTCCCAGATTTGCGCTGTATGACGGAACTAGCTGCCCGAAGGTTCACTTGACCATGTTTTGCAGAAAAATGGAGGGATACATGAAGAATGAAGAGTTGTTGATCCACTACTTTCACGATAGCCTGACGGGACCTGCAGCAGTGTGGTATAGCCGTTTGAGCAGAAACCAAGTTCGGTCATGGGGTGACCTTGCTAATACCTTCTTGAGTCAGTACATATATGCTTTAGACTTAGCGCCCTGTCGTTAGTTTCTTCAGAACGAGAAAATGAGACCAAATTGAGCTTTAGGGAGTATGCACTAAGGTGGCGATGTTCGGCAACCCAATTTTAGCCTTCTATAGCAGAAGAAGAGTTGACTCCCATGTTCCATGCAATGCTTCCCTCTCCTTTCTTTGATATGATGTTGGAGAGATCAAGAATCAGATTTGAGGATTTTATAACGATTGGAGAGAGGATAAAGTATGCAATCCAAGGAGGAAAATTAGGGTCTATGTCCAAGAACCGAAATGAAGAAAAGTCAGATGAAGACAAAGAAGTAAATGAGTGTCACCACCAAGGTTCTCGTGACCATAAAAGAAGAAGACAGACTGATACTTCGGGGTCATCAAGGAAAATTTCTCGGACAAGTGCAAATTTGTAAGTGTTCGGAGTATCCATTTCAGACATATGGCCTTATTTGGTAGAAGGTCGTTATCTCATTCCCAAACCGATGAAGATTACACCTGATCCATCTGCCCATAGCTTCGACTCGAGTAGCACATGTGAATTCCACATGGGGGCACCAGAGCATCCCACTAGAAAGTGCAACCTTTACTGGAGGAGATCAAGAAGCTGATCAATAATGAGACCTTGACACAAGAATTGATCCAGCAGTGAAGAACCAAGGGTGAGGGGCAAGTTTACATAGTGCTAAGGAAACCAGAGATGTCTCCGCATTAGAAGACTTTCTTGAAGTGATACAAGGAATCCACTTTACTACTTATGGCCCACATGTGGTAAAGATCTTTTGTGAAGAGGAATGAGTCATGTTTGTTGATTTTCATTCCAATGAAGAACCCATTTCGCTTAACATACAATGTTCTTGAAAGCACATAGATGTGTATCTTCTCACCGTTGCAGGTCACTGGATATCAATTGCAAGATGTGACATTAGTTGGATGTTGTGATAACGATAAGGTGTGATCGCCCCAAAAGACTCTGGTCAGCAAAGTAAGACTACTACTCTTTTGATGACGTTCAAGGATGAAAAAAGCTCCAAATGTTAACCATGTAGAGTTTCTTGAAGTTGAAACTCTAAGCGTAATCTTCTATGCACTAAAGAGTTAACAATCAAAACAAGACACATATGTGTGGAATAAAAGAAAATAACAATATTAGGTGGATTAAATGAAAAGCACTCCTATGTTCGAAGCCTGGTAATAGGTTTGTTCGGATAAGAGTGTGGAAATTTTGGAGCACTCCGCTGAAGCAATAAGGTTGCAATACGCCATCCAAGTTAAGAAACCTTAGCTTCATAAGTGATGGTAATATTTTCAAATCGTGACAATGCCGAGTAACTTGGGTTAATGTTGTTTGCTCCATTGTTGTCTTCAAGACAAAGGACTGTGACGAGTTAATTTCCTCAAAAATAATGATAAACGCATGAAAAAAAAAAAAGAGAAAAAAGGATAAAAAGAAAAAGAAAAAAGAGGATAAAAGGAAAAAAAGAAAAAGGAAAGAAGGAAAAGAAAAAAAAAAAAAAAAAGAAAAAAAATAAACAATAGGATAAATATAATTAAAAAAACACACACACCCACCTAGAACTTTATTCTTAGAATAATATTTCTACGCTCGAGTGGTCAAGCAAGTCCACCCTTTTTAGGGTAGAGCAAATAATGAGAATTGAGAAAGAGTAGTATTCTGCAACAATGTGGTAATCAGGAGGATGAACCGAGTCATCTGGGAAGACTACAGACCTTGAATCGCCTCAACATCTGAAATCCTTATGGATCCAAGCTATACTTGAAATGATGGATAAACGGTTGAATCTAAGATGCTCTTGCACTTGATATATAGGGCTCCTATTTTGTTTGCTATATTAAGATTTTGCTTTCAAGATCCCGTATGTTATTCTAAATGACACTCTTCCGTGGAATGCCAATCAACAAATTGACAATTTAAAGCAACAAAGATTTCATGTATTGCTTTAGAGATAAGATTCAAAACATAAGGTCGCGGATATTATGGGGCACCTAATCAGAGAAATGACCCTTCAATGTATAAGATGAAGATGGTGACATGAATATATATGTCAGACAGCTCAAGAGCAGGAAGCGGGTTTCAAATATAAGGCCTTGGTTGGTTCAAGGAAATGAAGAACGAACGGGACAAGAATGAGGTCACAAAATGCGGGGAAGGTAAAAGATAAACATTGATTCTCCAAAGATTTAGAGTATAGGGATCGAGAGATGGTTCCCGTCAAGAAGCAGCAAGAAGATCGAATATAGAAATTAAGCTCAGAACATAGAAGCATTTTGCTCACCCCGATGATGAAACTGACAAATACTCCGAATGTTGTGTCAAAAAATTGGAAGATAGCTGAGCTTATGATTGAGTGGGGCAATGCAGAACATGAAGAATGGTAAGAATCCATACACAAGAATGATATAGAGATTAGAATGATCTTATTTGTCAAGTTGGTAGAGACCCCGAAGAAGAAAGACAGTTGCTTGTGCAAAAGAGAAAGAGCATGTATTCAATGGATAAAGGAAAGACTGATGGAAATGAAGATCAAAACTGAGCATATTGCAAAAAGAAAGGAAATGGAGAAATTTGAAAAATGACTTTTCAGGGCATAGGATCTTTAAAACATAGAGAGGGGGAAAAGAGGAAAAAAAGAAGAAAGAGAGTAAAAAAAATAGAGAGAAGATGAAAAAAGAAAAAAAAAGAAAAAAAAAAAAAAAAAAAAGAAAAAAAAAGAGAAAAAGAAAAAAGATAAAGAAAGAAAGAAGAAAAGAAGAAGAAGAAGAAGAAAAAGAAAGCATTACATCACATTCATTATATAGATAAAGGCATGACAGTTTTTGCTTGTTTTAGGTAGGTACTTAAAGAATTATCAAGGAGCTTTAAGAAGTAGATTTATTAAAGAAAGAAAGAATGGCAGCCATAGTAGCGTGAGGCCAGATGACGGTAGCCATAGTAGCGTAAAGCTAGATGTTAAGTCCTTCGGGCCATCAGTAAGTCCTTCAGGCATGATGATAAGTTCTTCAGGCCACCGGTAAGTCTTTCAAGCATGGTGATAAGTCCTTCGGGCCATCAATAAGACCTTCAACTTGATGCAACAACCATAGTAGCGTGAGGCCAGATGACGGTAGCCATAGTAGCATGAAGCCAGATGTTAAGTCCTTCGGGACATCAATAAGTCCTTCGGGCATGATGATAAGTCCTTTGGGCCACCGGTAAGTCTTTCGAGCATGGTGATAAGTCGCCGGGCATGATCAGCCATAAAAGCGTGGGCATGATGTGGTAGCCATAGTAGCGTGAAGCCAGATGATAAGTCCTTCGGGCCATCAGTGAGTCCTTCGGGCATGATGATAAGTCCTTCGGGCCACCAGTAAGTCTTTTGAGCATGGTGATAAGTCCTTCGGGCATGATGCGGCAGTCATAATAGAGTGAGGCCATATGATAGTAGCCATAGTAACGTAAAGCCATATATTAAGTCTTTTAGGCCATCAGTAAGACCTTCGGGCATGATGATAAGTCCTTAGGGCCACCAGTAAGTCTTTTGAGCATGGTGATAAGACCTTCGGCCAGTCAGTAAGACCTTCGGGCATGATGTCAAGTTGTCATTTTGAATGTCGAGACGAGTATGAATCGAGGCATAGAAGGGAGGAAAAGGTGGTCGAGGAAGAACAGGAGTTAAAATGACTCCAAAGCTACAAGCTCGGATTTGGTTTTGGTCTTTGCTTTGTTCCTGTTTCACAAGAATAAGCAAAGAGGGGCAACTGTAATCACTCATTTTTATCCGGTTTGTAAATATTATGTTAGTATAGTAATTAATAGATATTAGTATCGCATGTGTACATATATATTAATTATGTGTGTTTATTATGTATGTGTGACTAATATGATTTGTATATGTACAATGTGTGTGTATTTACAATATTTATGTGTGATTAAATGCATATGTTTGTATTATGTACTTGAGTATATGTGCATGAGTGTGCGCGTGTATGATTTATTAGTTATTTTTAACATTGCATGCTATATGAGGTATGTTTGTGAATTATGTATGATCGTTCTAATGTGTTTGCATGATGTATATATATGCATGCATTAAAATATTATTATTATTATTTTGTTAACATGTCAAATGGGTTAAAGCAGATTGGGTCATATTTAAATATAAAATCCATTGATAATAAACGTCCAATCCATTTTACATATTAAAACCCAACTAAATAATTACAAGCCCAACCGGCCAAGCCCAATACTAAAAAGCTCTAAAAATATCTAATCCTAATCTTTTCTTTCTTATGCGCAGCCAAATATAGGTCGTAAGATCAAATTTTGATCTAACGGTCCAGATCGATGGAGAGCACCCCGCCAGCTAGCCGCGTGAAGCCCACGCGCGGGCCGTTAGACTTCCCACGCGCGCGTTACAGACACGCGCCCAATCATCCAGCTTCCAAGAGCCACGTGTCGATATCTCATGCTTCCCCAAAAATGATCACGACCGTCCATCTTCGAGGAATCTTGGCTGTTAGATCAAATCTGATCTAAAGGCCCAGATCAGATCTAGTCGTATCTCTGCCACGTGGCCGCATCAACGCTCCACCCCTCTCCACCGTACCACCGGACATACAAACAAACAAAGAAAAAAAAAAAGATTTGTCAGTGCAAAAATCAAATCAAACATGTATTTTATCTGATTGCTACAAAACCAAATGGGGAGATGCATCCAACACAATTTTTTTTTAAAAAAGGAAGTTACCAGATTTGAATGAAAAAAAGAAGTCACCAGTTTAAAAAAAATACAAGTTTCCACTGGTAATATCATCTTTTTATTTTCATCTCTTTTGCATGCACCCAAAATTAAAAAAACAATAATAAAAGAGAGTCAAAAGTTTACCTTGGGGTTCGTTACCTTTTTCGCCAATAATAATCCTTTGATCTTCGATCTGACTGGGTGAACCGATGAAATCTTCGATCTGACTGGGTGAACCGATGAAGGCTGTATGTTTTGGTATAGGATTAGGGTTTCATTTTTTCAAAAACCAAGAAATCTTTTACAAGAATGGGAGCTCGCTTGTGTGTTTTGGGCCGATAAGCGGTTGGTCGATGATGGCTTACGGTGGCTAGTGCGGCCAAGCCTTACCAATACTTGGGAAGCACGACGTCCGAAAGGTTTTTTTTTATATAAGGGTTCGGCCGAAAAGAGAATAAGGAAAGGGGGTTGTGTATCTTAAAGAAATTGGAAAAATGAAAAAAGAGCTTGATGTATCATATTATACATTTTTATAAGCATTTTTGTTTTTTAAATTGCCAAAATTACTTCACTAATCCTTCCACATTTTCATTTCTTTCGTTTTTGGCGTGTCGCATGGTACAATCACAACTTTAGTCCCTCTACCTTTTTGTTTTTGGCGTGCCGCATGGTACAATCACAACTTCCCCAGCCACCCCGTGTTTTTGAACTTTGCACTTCGAGCTTGCCCCTTGGCTATATTACACTTTTGGTCCTTTAAGGTTTTTGCAATTTTTAAATAGGTCCTTAAATTGTGTTCTATTGTTTTTAATTTTCGTTTTCTGCTTTATCCTATTTCATTTTAGTCCCTCCTTGCTTTTTTTTTTTTTTTAAAATATTTATGTCATTTTGTTGATTATTATGTGTTCTTAAGCACATTTATATTGCTTATTATGATAATGTATTTTCTTTGGTCATGTTTATTTATTCTTTTAATTTGTGTTATATTATGTTTTAGGTTTTGATTCTTTTGGTGTTGTTACATGCATGCTTGTTTTAGGTCATGTTTTTGTTTTGTTTGTATCTTGTTATATGATTCTTTATGGTTTTTTACGTATTTTGGTTAGCATATTACACGCATTTATTTTCATTTTTGTAACATGTATATCATCATGCTAATACATCATTTAGCTTGTTTGTTCATGTTGCATATATGTATTTTATTAAGTGATCATGTTTAGTAGTTGTTTTTCATGTATATTTGTATTCTAGTGTTTTATCTTTGTTTTGCATTTTAGGTTATATGTCAAAATGGGTGGTGTTTGGTGTATATTAATGTCATGTTTTCAATTTAAGCATGTATATTGTGTCATGTGTTATAGTAAGTTTTCATATATATGCTAGTATGTTGCCTTGACTTATTAGTTTAACATCATATTGTCTATATCATGCATTTGTTGCATTTGAGGTTTTATATGTTTAAGTATGTTTGGATTAATTAATTTAGTCTTGAAAGTACGTTTTTTGTTCATGCCCATACTTTGTTTTTATATTTGGTATGCTATGTTTTGTTCTTGTTCATGTCTATATTTTGTTTTATTATTATGGTATGTTATGTTTTTGTTCATGTGTTTAATTATTTTTATTTATTTTTGTAATATTCATGTATTTATGTTTTATACCATGTCAATACGAATGTTTAATAATTCATTTTCTAAGATTCCATAATGGATATGTTTTTGTCAATGCGGTGCCCTTTTATGCGAGCGTAAACGTGGCCAGTATCAAGCGCAGTGATTGTGGTCTATCGATTTGTTCTCGAATAACGGGTCCCTTAAAATTTACTCGCACTTATAATCAAATTTTAATTTAATTGTCACTTTACTCCAGAAAATCTAATATTAATAAAACAATAATTATTAAAGTACCAATTTTGGGCGTTGTGGGGGTGCTAATCCTTCCCCGTCCGTAACCGACTCCCGAACCCCAACTTTTTAAAATCTCTGATTTTATGGTGTCTAGCCTACCTTAGTGGCCGGTGGCGACTCCATATTTTAATAAAACACAGTTTTTACAAAACCCCACAGAAGATATTTTTAAATACGTAAAAGACCCCAAAACCTTAAAACCCCATTTTTTTAGCGAACGTAAAAAGATATCGCTACAGAATGTGAGAAAAATTTTAATGCACAAAATAAACCTTGCATTTTTTAAAAAAATTAAAATAGGGGTGCATTTCAAACCCTAGCTGTATACCCTGAAACTTAATGATTGCATTGTCCCCAATGCAAAGAACAAAATGCAATGACAATAAAAAATGCAATTACAATGCAAATGCAATGACAATGTGTAGTACAAAAAATAAAAATTATATCCACATGGAGTGCATGCCTACTAAAAACTAAAAACAAGCTAACTTAGTTTTTCTTTGCTATGGAAGAGGCAGCGTGATGCTTTTCTTTCTCCTTCTCTTCTTCTCATTCTTGTGTTGATTGTCCTTGGACCACTTGTACTTATCCTCCTTTGGCTTGTGAGCCTCGTCAGATTACTCTTGGATTACAAGCTCTATACCGACATTATCAGCTACTTCGAATGTCGGAAGGATGATCCTGAGTGGCCTAGTGTAGACCACCATAGCTAGAGGATTTTTCTCTCCTCCCTCAACTTCCTTAGTAACTTCCACCAGTCTCGCAGCAACTCACTCCAGTTCAGGCCCTTCTTCAGTTGCACCCATATCCTGGGATGCAATGACATCTGCAGCAGCAACTTGTTCTTCTTTATCCTTCTCTCTCTCTCTCTTCGTTAGACTCATCGACTTTTTCTACTAACACTTCTTCTTTTTTGGCCCTTCAGGCATAACATCAATATTCTTTTCGTCAATAGTAGAGTCCATTCTCCTATTCAAATCGACATTAATCATTTTGTTGATCTTATAAAGGCAAACCTTGAATTCTTTGCTCGCATCTTTCTCTTTCAAAATGCTCTCATCATCATCATCAAAAGCATGAATGTACACCACAAGAGGAAAAGTTATAGATTTGGTTTGGTCCCCCACCTCATCTTTATCAGATGAAAATTCATAGCTTTATATAATAGGTGGGAAATTTGGAAATTTAGAGAGTGGGACTAGCTAAGGTGGCTCAATGCAACGACAATAGACTTGTTCCGAGTCTTGAAAAAAGCATTGAACAGATTTTGGGCACGATCCCTATTTTCAATTATGGTAGCAAGTTTCAGCAACTTGTTACTGTTGGCATCAATTTTGTTCTTAATCGTCTGTAGTTTCAGCCAATTAGCAGATTCATGTGGCATGTCTTCATCAATAGTGCAACCTTGGCTTTGCCCTTTCCAGACTTGGTTGTTGTTACAACTTTTGGTGTCGGCGTATTTTGTTCTTCGTGCCACCCTCTCAATCGAGGCCTCATTAATTGGTCATTTGTTCTCCATCATCCCCTCCTTGTCCCGAGGAGTAATTCCCTTTAGGTTGCACAACTATATGATTAATGAAGGAAATGAGAAAATTCCTATTTTCCTAACAGCACAATGGGCTATCTCCTGATGGATAATTGCGCCAACATCGATCTTTTGGCTTTTGACAATTGAATATATTAGATACATTTGCTCGACAGTTACAGTGGTGCTATGGGTGGAAGGCATCAATCGACTGTTCACAAAGTGAAACCAAATTTTTGCTTGAAGATTTAAAATCTTCTATGCATGGTGAAATTCCCCGCCTTGGCCCCAACCAAAATGCTCCATCAACACACAAATCCTTGACCAACACATCCAGCTTGGCATCATTAATATTTTTAGCAAACACAGTGTTCATCCTTGTCCACACTCGTGTTGAAAAGCTTATTAATAGACACAACACTCTAAGGGATTGAACTTTCTCGCACAAAAACTATTTTCAAAGTAGGTTCATAAAGATTGGAATAAAATTCCCTTACCAAACGGGGGCTATAACTTCTAGGATGAGCATAAAAGTCGCTTATTTGTGGATGAAGATAGTTTTGTAAATCTGCTTTCCTGGCTCTTGTTCTGTAGACAAGCTAATGCCTTGTTCTAGATGGATCATTCTCTTTAGGTTGTTTTTAAAGTAATGATCTTCAGCCATTGTGGTCAGGAAGATTATTTGTTCTAGTTTCACTATGGTGGTAGAGGATTCAACATCTTTCGATGCAGAGGCAAAGGCTTAAGTTTCCTCAGTAGGTTTCGTACACTTTTTCAAAGCACCTCTTGTCTTTGCCATTGTTGTGGAAATAAAGAAGGGGAGTAAATGGAAAGTCTTGAGCTTTGGTAGAAAAGTCTGATAAAAACTCGAGCTTGGAATGAGCAAGGTCTGCAATAGAGGAAGAAAGTAAATAGTGAGTGAAAGAGGAAGATGTAAAAGCGTGATTTTTACTGATCTAATATGATTGATCATAGGGTGTAAAATGCATCAAAAAAGCATGTCTAATCACAGCGTATCCCAACAAAAGAATCAGATGGCTGAGATTTCTTTGATCAATTAGTATGATTTAAATTTTTGTAATTACCCGTAAACTCATGCTGAAACATAGTGTGCATAGGGGCGTACGATCCTTGTCTTGGATAAGGATCAAGTGTAACAACAAGAGTTTCTTCTTATTCTGCAAAAAAAAAAAAAAACAAGTTTTTGATTATATATTTCTTGGTAAAAGATTAAGAATTATGCGTAATTATTGAAAAATATAATGCTAAGATTATGTCTTTTATATGCAAGTATACACGGTTAGCAAGTAATATAGTAGTAAGAAAGTATCATATCCACAGGGATTGTCTATGAATTAAATGACATGATAAATACTTGTGAAGTTTAAAATAAAGATAATGGCAATTGACTGAGGGTTTAACTAAAGAAATTAAAATGATAAAGAAAACTAAAGTAAAGATACAAGTAGATTTGGATAACAAACAGTGTAAAGATGATTGGTAGGCTTGGCAAGGAATGTTTGGATTTCACGCTAACACATACAACAATTAATAGCGTTAAACTTGGGTTTTATTGCCGAGAACATTTTAAGCTAGCATTGCCTCCGACAGAGGCAATACTCTAAATTAATTACTTTTAACACCTATAGGTCTATAGCTAGTTTTCAAGTAAATAAATTGGTGAAGATTCAATCTTTAATCCTAAGGGGTAGATTCACTTCAGGTGTAAGTTCATCTACTTAAATATCTTTTGTCAAAGTTTCTCTCCTTAGTATTTGACAATTAATCCTTATCTCTTAAGTCTGTTAAGATATTAGGGGATAATGAGAATTCAATGACAACTATCGTATGGCATAAAATATGGTAATATTGAGCATATGCAAAATAAACAATAAAGCCAAAGTATTCAATTAATAAAAACTAAAAACTAAGCGTTCATCGCAAACACCCTTAGCCAACTTAAAAGCTTAGTTCATGGCAGGGGAAACCATCACCACATCATCATTTTTAATCATTCTTACAAAACCATAAATATTATCAAGACAAAGGAAACAAAAGAAGGAGATCTTTCGATGCAGCCCTTCAATGGATCTAGAGCTTTCGGTAAAACTGCACAGTTGAACCTTTGTCTGTCTCTACCCTTGTCCTTGCCACGTGGCTCTCTCCCCGCATCTCGTATTGAACTCCTTTATATAGGCAAGAGTGAAACCCTAATTAGGGTTAGGATAGACTCTTGAGAGTTTGTTACCACAATTCTCGATGACAGAGTGTTTCTCACTTCATAAAATTAGTGCTGACTTCGTTCTGACTCGAGACTATTTTCCTAGGCATCGACCTTTGATAAGTGTTCAAAAGTACTATTTTCCTTACCCTTTTGACTCATATTATTGTTAGACTTAGGCTCATATTAGTTACATAATTAGTCATTCATGCATTAATCCATGTTTCCTTCCATTGTTGAGCTTGATTGCATAACTTGGTTGTTTTTGTGGGAAAAGATGCTGCTTTGGTGTGTTTTGTGTGTATGTGCAGGATCACTTGCCAAAGTAAGGCTAGAGCTAGTCGCCAGGGCAATGCATGAAGGAGATGCCGAGCTAGATGCCAGGGCAATGCATGAAGGAGATGCCGAGCTAGTTGCCAGGGCAATTGTCGACAAAGAATAAGGTGATATGGTAGTCGAAATTGATGACTAGACAAGCTCAAGATGACGTGGAGCAAAGCTAAATCCAAAAGGAGTTTGATTTCCATGAAGAGGTTAAAGAAGAATTAAATTCCAAGAAGATAGGAGAAGTTCTAGAAGGAATATAATTATAATAAAGAATTATATTCTTTAAAGATAATTTAATTCCAACTTAACTTCCTCCTCAAAGGAGGACTTTGACCTAGCCCTATAAATAGATCACCAAGCCGTCAACTCCAAGGGAGGGAGAGAAGAGAGAATTTTCGACAAGCATCAAGGGCAAGAAGGATTTCGACAAAGCTTCATCCATCCATCCTTCATCTTTTTCTTTCTTGTTTAATTAGGTTCATGCTAGGAATTCTTTATCTTGTGTTTCTTTGGAACCTAGCCATGAACTAAATCTATTTGGCTAAGGTTATTGTGTCTTGTGGTTGTGAGAAACTATTGGATTTTGTTTAGGTAATAAGAGTTTGCACTTTTCTATTCAAGGTTTATTCATTATTGGTTCTTATTCTTGTTTTCGAGTGAATTGGGAGAGGATCTCGTAACTTCATCTATTTATCTAATATTGGGAGAGTTAGATTCAAGAAACGAATGAATATGATCTTTATTCAATCTATTGATGGTGAAGATTAATCCGGCTTAGGAATAAGTTAAGGATTTCAACGGCTAAGAAGAGCGCAAGATTGGTTGTTGTTCACCCTTGATTCACGCAGGGATGTATTATCAAGGCATGCACAAGTAGCTAGAGTTTTGACTTAGGGATAAGAAAAAACCATTGAAGAACGCTCTGCCGAACCTTGAAGGTTGCTGCCCAGACGCCCAAGTAGTTGCCCAACTAGTCGCCCGGGCAACCATCGATTAGTTGCCAAGGCAACCCCGTTGTGCAAGTTGCCACGACAACTGAGTTTCCCTTGCACTCTTTTACCAAGACGATCCAATCGGCTATCACACCTCAAATCACGATAACCTGGCCTAT
Source organism: Hibiscus mutabilis (assembly GCA_019671005.1). Lineage (NCBI taxonomy): Eukaryota > Viridiplantae > Streptophyta > Magnoliopsida > Malvales > Malvaceae > Hibiscus > Hibiscus mutabilis. The sequence continues at coordinate 37,309,587 of CM033719.1, read as the reverse complement.
CTCTCTCATTTTATCTCATCTATTCTTTTACTTTATTGCTTTCTAGTTTAGTTATTAGTTTAAACTCCTATAATCTTCTATTTGTGTTTTTACTTTTTATAGTGCAAGAGATTAGATTCTTGAAGTGGCACCAATCCCTGTGGAGACGATAGCTTTTATACTATAACTTGCGACGTGTACACTTGCACAATTACGGAGCACTTATTTACGCAACAAGTTTTTGGCGCCGTTGTCGGGATTGGAAATAGCGACTTTGTTTTTTCTTTCTTGCACTTTCTTTTTACTTTTCTTGTTTAAGATTCAAAGGGCTAACAAACTTTGGTTTTGCATTGGTATATGACTAGGGCGAGACCGATTACACCAGAATATCCTTTGATCTAGAAATCGATCGAACCTTACAAAGACTTAGACAAAGGTTAAGAGTAGCAATGGCTAATCAAGACGGCAATATGAATCAAGATGTTCCAGCAGGAGGAGGAGTGATTCTTGCACGAAACCGAACTATTCGAGACTATCTTGAAAAGATTTTGATGGACTTAATCCAGGAGTTGTCGCACCTGAAATTGAAGCTGACCATTTTGAGTTGAAACTGGTGATGTTTAATATGATCAACACAATTTGTCAATTTGGCAGCTCAACAACTGAAGATGCATGACAACATCTTAAATCTTTCCTCGAGATTTGCAACTCGTTCAAAATGCACAGAGTCACCCCCGATGTTTTACGATTAAGATTATTCCCCTATTCACTGAGGGATAAGGCGAAAGCATGGTTGAATAGCATTCCTGCCGGATCAATAGGATCTTGGACCGATCTTTGTCGTGATTTCCTTCTCGGTTTAATCCTACAAATTTGACTGATAAGCTTCGTAACGACATTACTTCTTTTCGGCAGGCATATGAAGAATCCATGTACGAGGCATGGGAGTGCAATATAGAGAACTTCTACACAAGTGCCCCCTACACGGATTCCCGATGTGGACACAAGTAACAATGTTTTACAACGCCGTGAATACACCAACAAGGATGATGCTAGATGCCTCGGCAAATGGCATACTCCTAGATAGGTCACCGGAGGAAGAAATGCAAATTCTAAACAGGCTTGCCAAGAATAATTATCAATTCCCCTCTACTAGAAGATGATGAGTTAGACGCCAAGCCGCAATACATGAACTAGGATCATCAGACTCAATTTCGGCACAATTGGCCACCTTAACCAAGATGGTCCGAACATGCAGAAACCAAACAACATACATGAGGTCAAGGTAATGGATTCCTTTTGTGAGTTATGTGGTGGTAACCATAATTTTTCTGAATGTATGCGGAATCCAGAGTCCAGCTTCTATGTGGGGAATTACAACCGGAACAACAATATGATGTCTAATATGTACAATCTAGCTTGGAAGAAGCACCTAAATTTTTCATGGAGTAATCCCAACAATGCTCTAAACCAGAACAATCAGAATGCACAAGCATCGGGATTCCAATAGAATATGCCACGACAACTGTTGTCGCAACAACAACCGACAACATCTAGTTCTTTGGAAAATTCTCTAAATGCTTTTATGATGAAAACTGAATCTTATATGGCTGAGAATAGTAACTTCATAAAAAGAACTGATGCTTTTATTAACAGGACCGAGATGAGACTGCAAAACCAAGAGGCGGCAATCAAATCATTGGAAAATCAAGTCGGACAATTTAGTCAAAACCTGAATACTAGACCGCAAGGAGGTTTACCTAGTGATACTAAAGTTGCAAGAGGAACTGGCCATAAGCAATGTAAGGCGATCACCACTAGAAGTGGCCAACAACTTAAAGAGGCTCAAGCTCGCTCATCAAACAAAACTCCACAAAAATATTAAGACGAACCTAGCGGCAAAGCCTCAAATGCTGAACCAAGAATTGCCGCAGCAACTGGCAATAAGCATGCCTCGGCAACCGACGATAAGGATGCCTCGGCAACTTGCTATAAGCATGCCTCGACAACTCCAGTTGTCCCGGCAATGCCGTCAATCAGGTTCCAAACCAATGAAAGGATCGAAGATATCCGACTTCCACCACCATTCCCACAAAGGTTGAAGCGACAAAAGCAAGAATATCAATTCAAGAAGTTTCTTGATATCCTAAAGCAAGTCCACATCAACTTACCGTTGGTGAAAGCAATTGAACAAATGCCGAACTATGCCAAGTTTCTTAAAGACATTGTGTCCAAGAGAACAAGGCTAGGAGAGTTTGAAATAGTTGCCGCAACAGAGGGATGCATGGCTGTGTTGCACAATCGTATGCCACCCAAGTTGAAGGATCCCGAAAGTTTCACAATACCCTATTGCATTGGAAACCACTATGTCGGGAAAGCATTATGTAACCTTGGGGCTAGCATAAACTTGATGCCTAAATCTATTTTCTAGAAACTAGGAATCGGGAAGGCGAGACCTACAACAGTTATGCTACAGCTAGCCGACATATCCTATGTGCATCCAGAGGGAAAAATCGAGGACATACTGGTAAAAGTTGATAAATTTATTTTTCCCGCTGACTTTATTGTTTTGGATTATGAAGCAGATGAGCATGCACCTATCATTCTCGGGAGACCATTCCTAGCAATAGGGATAACCTTGATCGATGTTGAAAAGGGAGAACTCACAATGAGGGTGAATGACCAGCAAGTTAAACTAAATGTGTTCCAAACACTAAGGCATGTCGACGATCCAGAAGAATGCCAACTTCTTCATGCCACGGCAGAGTTTAACTTTGACGAGGAATTTAGTTGCCTCAACAACTACATTGTCGATCAAGAGGAACCTGGGGAGTATGAAGAACTGGTCAATGAGGAACAACAAGAAGAGGCAAATTGGCTAGTAATTATTCAGGTAAGGAAGGTAAGCTCGAAAAGCCCTCTATTGAACAACCACCAATTCTTGAGTTGAAACAGTTGCCAGAGAAACTAAAATATGCATACTTAGGAACCGATAATACATTGCCTGTAATTATTTCTTCTAAGTTACAGCCTGGGCAGGAAAAGAAGCTGGTCAAAATGTTGATGCTACACAAGAAGGCAATAGGGTGGACAATAGCCGACTTGAAGGGAATTAGCCCGGCAGTGTGCATGCACAAGATTTTGTTGGAAGATGATCACAAACCTTCAATTGAGGCCCACATGGGAGACTAAATCATGCCATGAAAGGGGTTTTAATGAAAGAAATCATAAAGTGGCTTAACGCCAGTATTATATACCCTATCTTTGATAGTACATAGGTAAGTCTGGTATAATGTGTACCAAAAAAGGGAGGTATAACGGTGGTAAGTAATGAAAACAATGAACTCATTCCAACCAGGATTGTGACGGGTTGGGGGTTTGTATGGATTATCGAAAGCTAAACAAAGCCACTAGGAAAGATCACTTCCCATTACCCTTTATTGATCAAATGCTTGACCGTCTTGCAAGTAAACCATTTTATTGTTTTCTTGATGGTTATTTAGGTTACAATCAAATTGCCATAGCACTAGAAGATCAAGAAAAGACAACCTTCACATGCCCATACGATACTTATGCTTTCCGAAGGATGTCGTTCGGATTGTGTAATGCCCCGGCAACCTTCCAAAGATGCATGATGGCACTCTTTTCAGACATGGTCGAAGACTTCCTTGAGATCTTCATGGATGATTTTTCTGTTTTTGGTAATGAATTCGACAACTCCCTCGACAATTTAGAGAAGGTGTTGTCAAGATGTGAAGAAACTGATTTAGTCTTCAATTGGGAGAAGTGCCATTTTATGGTAGATGAATGAATAGTGCTCGACCACAAGATTTCATCCAAGGGAATTAAAGTAGAAAAAGCCAAGGTGGACGTGATCGAGAGATTACCCCCACCAAGTTCGGTTAAAGGAATTCGAAGATTTCTTGGACATGCAGGTTTTTACATGAGGTTCATTCATAATTTTTCTAAAATCACTAAACCCTTGTGCAATTTGCTTGAACAGGATAAAGTCTTCGATTTTGATGATTCTTGTGCCCAAGCATTCAAAACCCTAAAGGAAAAGCTTACCTCGACACCCATTATCGTTCCACCAGATTGGTCGCTACCTTTTGAGCTCATGTGTGATGCAAGTGATTTCGTAGTAGGAGCAGTCTTAGGCCAACGCACAGGTAAGACCTTCCATGTGATATACTACGCTAGTAAAACTCTTAATAGTGCTCAAGTGAATTACACAACAATGGAGAAAGAGTTACTAGCTGTAGTTTTCGCATTTGACAAGTCTGATCCTATTTGATTGGTACAAAGGTAATTGTTCATACGGACCACTCGGCAATCAAATATCTATTTGATAAAAAGGATGCCAAACCTCGTTTGATTCGTTGGATATTAATTTTACAAGAATTTGATATTGAAATTAAGGACTGGAAAAGAACAGAAAATCAAGTAGCCGATCACTTATCACGTTTAGAATGCAAAAGGGAGGAGGACGCGGATCTAGAGATATGCGATGCATTTCCGGATGAGCAACTTTTAGTTACCTCAGCAACCATGGATGCACATGCCTCAGCAACCCTCAACGCCTCGGCAACCATGGACACGCATGCCTCGGCAACCCTCGACGCCTCGGCAACCATGGACGTGCACACCTCGGCAACTCTCGATGCCGCAATAGCCCTTGACGCGCACGCCTTGGCAACCATGGACGCGCATGCCTCGGCAACCCTAGAAGTACACGCCTCAGAAATTTTGGGAGCAGTCGCCACGGTAGCACATGCCTCGGCAATACCCTGGTACGCGGATTTAGTTAATTTCCTTGTTTGTGGTATTTTACCTTATGGCCTTACTCACCAAGGGAAAAAGCGGTTCCGCCATGATGCTAAGCATTACTTTTGGGACGAGCCTCTTTTGTTTAAATAATGTGCAGATCAGGTTATACGCCGATGTGTCCCTGAAGAGGAGCAACAGAATGTACTCCGGCAATGCCATTCTTCACCCTATAGAAGACATTTTGGAGGAACTCGTACCGCAACCAAAGTTTTGCAATCCGGTTTGTATTGGCCAACATTGTACAAAGATGCCTAAGACTTTTACAAGTAATGTGATCGTTGCCAGAGGACGGGCAATATCTCTAGACGACATGAGATGCCGCTCCAAAACATCATCGAGGTGGAATTGTTTGATGTATGGGGGATCGGTTTTATGGGACCTTTCCCATCTTCATTCGGCAACCTCTACATTCTACTTGCTGTCGACTACATGTCTAAATGGGTTGAGATAGCTGCAGTTCCCAACAACGATTCCAAGACCGTGCAACGATTCTTGCAGGAAAACATATTTACATGGTTTGGGATGCCGAGAGCAATTATCAGTGAAGAAGACAAGCATTTTGACAACAGACTTATTTCCAAGATGTTGCAACGCTTTTGCGTATCACACAAGATTGCCACGGCATATCACCCACAAACCAACGGGCAAGCAGAAATTTCCAACCGTGAATTGAAGGGTATACTCGAGAAAGTTGTAAATCCCTTTAGGAAGGATTGATCATTAAGACTAGATGACGCACTTTGGGCATATCGCACTGCATTCAAAACACCCTTAGGTATGTCCCCCTTCCAACTTGTCTATGGCAAAACATGCCATCTACCGGTGGAAATCGAACACAAGACATATTGGGCAATCAAGACCATGAATATGGATTGGGAAAGTGCCGAACAAAAGCGTTTGTTGGACTTCAACGAGATAGAAGAATTCCGTGCACTCGCCTATAACAATGCATGAATCTACAAGGAGAAAACAAAGCAATGGCATGACAAGAAACTATTACCGCGACAATTCACGCCAGGGCAACTAGTTCTCTTATTCAATTCTCGGCTAAAACTTTTCCTGGGAAAGCTGAAATCAAGATGGTCGGGACCATTCGAAGTTGTCAAACCATTCTCCCATGGTTTCGTGATAATCAAGTCCATCACTGACAAACATGAATTCAAAGTTAATGGACAAAGATTAAAGCACTACAATGGTGCCCATGTGGAACGTAACAAAGAAGTGGTCACATTAGGACATGCATGAGCATGCTCTCCTTTCGATATATATATATATATTGAACTAATTAATTTTTATTTTATTATTGTCAATTATTTGTTTTGTTTTAGGATAGATTTATTTTCTTTAAGATTAAAACTACATCTTTCTTTCATATTTATCTTTTTAAGTTTAAGAATTTCTTTATACATCTTTATTTATTTTCTTTTATTAGTTTATCTTTAATTTTAATCCTTATTTGATTTGTCTTCGAATTGTAGGAAAAGAGTTCAAGATAAAGAGGAATTTTGATTCAAGAAGGAAAACATCTTCAACAAGAAAATTAATGGGTTGAATCTAAGGCTTATATAAAGCCTCCAACTTACCCTAAATAAACCCCATAGCCGTCACCCTTCCCCTAAACTAAAACCCTATTTTTCTTCTTTCCAAAATTAATCTCACCCACTATATTTACTACCTATCTTTTCTATATAAATCATCACCCTTAACTTCTAAGAAATCTATTCCTACTTTTCATCTTGCAACTCTTTAGTTTATTTTATTTTATTTTCTTTGTTTTTACGAAACTCACAACCAAGATCATCCATGGCATCCAAAATTAAACTTTTGGTTCATCCAAGTTCCTCCAAAGAACCAAGATACAAGAAGTTTGCTACACCGGTGGTTCAAGAAAGATTTCACTCCAAGTTTGAAAGACAGAAGATTTACGAAGAACAAGGCTTTGAATACTCCAACTCTCATCAAGATTTCGGCCTTGAACCATTCATCTTCGAGGGGATTGCACATCAAAAGTGGCAAATATTTTTCCATCAATCGGAAATGGGTAACATCTCATGGGTAAGAGAATTCTATGCTCACTCACCTAACCAGGATAATCCTTATGTTTTTGTTCGTGACAAGCCCATACTCATAAGCCCCGAAAACGTCAACACCTTTTACGGGCTCTACATTGAGAAGGCGAGCATCAAGCCTTTGTTGATCAAATCACGCCCAAGCAACTTGACAAGGTGCTTCAAGAACTCACTCTACCGGGAACTCATTGGAACGACGGTAAATACAAGGACACGGTAAATCGCCTTCAACTTAAACTCGAGGCAAAACTATGGAATAAGTTTGTTAAAACTTCTTTAATGCCCATCACACACAATACTACCATTGATATACCACGTCTTTTGCTCATACATTCTATCTTGCATAATAGCATCATTAACATTGGAAAAATTATTTGTGATGAGATTTTTGTATGTAGCTCAAAGGACAAGGGTTCTATTTTCTTCCCTTGCTTAATTTCCAATCTTTGCAAGGAGATACATGTCCCAAGTGAGTCCACCGATGAAAAGGCCCTACCAAAGTTAGGTTGGAATCAAGCACAAATCTGAAAGCTAATGGGAGAGGCACCAGTAAAATCTTCAAGGCCTCCAATTGTCGCGGCAACCCCTGCCGCCTCGGTAACCCCTAATGCCCAAGCACCTAATGCCCGGGCAACTCGGCCATCAACCCTAGGACACTTTGAAGCACTCTTGCAACCATTGGCGAGCCACCTTAGGTAAATTGAAGACCAGAAACTAATGTTCATGCGGTACATGAAGGAGCACAACAATGCAATCACTCAAGTCATCCTAGAAAAGTACCCGGACAGCCGCGTGCCGTTCCCAATCTTTTCGGCCGAGATCCTTGCCACGACAACCAATGAAGCAGTCGCCTTGGCAACCGCAACAGATGATGCCACGACAACCTACACCGTGCTTGCCCAAGCAGATGCCACGACAACCAACCCTGAAGATGCCACGGCAACCAAAGCTAAAGACATCCCGGCAACCACTGCAAAAGCCAAAGATAAAGCACCTATGCCGAATCAACTCGTACGGAATCATTGTCTAATTTTTCAGATTCGGACGAGTCCTCCATTGCACCAAAAAAGACCGCACCAATTGAATCCTCCAAGCGAAAAGCCAATGACATTGATGAAGAGGACGATGAGGACAACCCCGTAAGAGGATCGATTCCACCATCGACAACAAGGAAACAACCATCGCGTTCAAACAAGATAATCAAGACACCGACCAAAAGGAAACTAATCATCCACGACAACGAACTCTTGGAGTAAGTCCTCGTTTGCATTTTATTTTTCGTTATTTTATTTTTCTTTGAAGCATACATTGAGGACAATGCCTCACTCGAGTTTGGGGGGGATTGTTATTAGTAGTTACCATGTTTAGTTGCATTCATCTTAAGCATTGCATTTAGGATACATAAATTGCTTGCCATGCCTTTAGTTGGAACAAGAATTGCCTAGATTTGATGAATATCCGATGATGACTTTGCCAATGCACTTAATTGATAAAATTTTATTCTAGGATAACCATGGAAAAACATAGAATTTTACTATGATGCTAAATTTGATGAAACACTGTTGTGGTTTGATTGATTTAAGGAATTCTAGTGAACTTAGGTTGGTAATTAAACAAATTGGGAGATTAGAATAAAAATTGGATGAATGCTAGAGGTGCCCAAAATTGTCTTTAGCATATGCTAAAAAAATGGATCGCTAGAGGTGCCCGAAACCGACTCTAGTATGTGCTAAAAATTGATCGCTAGAGGTGCCCAAAACTGGCTCTAGTTGAATAAATTAATTAACTTAAGGAAACTAAAAACAAAATACTAGAGGTGCCCGAAACTGGCTCTAGTTAAAACATGTTAAAAAGAACCCAATGAAGTAATTTGAAAACCTCTTGTTTGCATAGAATCCGAAAAATCAACTTGCACACAACTCCGCACACACTCACAAGCATTATAGTTTGATTCGAGTAACTCCTAAGTTTTTTGAAAAATGAAAAGCCAATCATACTTTGTGCCCCGGCTCTGAGAATTGAAATCAAGTTCAAAGCTAAGTTTGTGAAAATTGAAGTCTTGGCAGATAATTATTAGTTTGCATTGCTTGAGGACAAGCAATAGTTTGAGTTTGGGGGTGTGATAAGTGTTCAAAAGTATTGTTTTCCTTAAACTTTTTACTCATATAGTTGTTAGACTTAGGCTCATATTAGTTACATAATTAGTCATTCATGCATTAATCCATGTTTCCTTCCATCGTTGAGCTTGATTGCATAACTTGGTTGTTTTTGTGGGAAAAGATGTTGCTTTGGTGTGTTTTGTGTGTATGTGCAGGATCACTTGCCAAAGCAAGGCTAGAGCTAGTTGCCAGGGCAATGCATGAAGGAGATCTTTGAGCTAGTTGCGGGCAATGCATGAAAGAGACGTCGAGCCAGTTGCCAGGGCAATTGTTGACAAAGAATAAGATGATATGGTAGTCGAAATTGATGACTAGACAAGCCCAAGATGACGTGGAGCAAAGCTAAACCCAAAAGGAGTTTGATTTCAATGAAGAGGTTAAAGAAGAATTAAATTCCAAGAAGATAGGATAAGTTCTAGAAGGAATATAATTATAATAAAGAATTATATTCTTTAAAGATAATTTAATTCCAACTTAACTTCCTCCTCAAAGGAGGACTTTGACCTAGCCCTATAAATAGATCACCAAGCCGTCAACTCCAAGGGAGAGAGAGAAGAGAGAATTTTCGACAAGCATCAAGGGAAAGGAGGATTTCGACAAAGCTTCATCCATCCTTCATCTTTTTCTTTCTTGTTCAATTAGGTTCATGCTAGGAATTCTTTATCTTGTGTTTCTTTGGAACCTAGCCATGAACTAAATCTATTTGGCTAAGGTTATTGTGTCTTGTGGTTGTGAGAAACTATTGATTTTGTTTAGGTAATAAGAGTTTGCACTTTTCTATTCAAGGTTTATTCATTCTTGGTTCTTATTCTTGTTTGCGAGTGAATTGGGAGAGGATCTCATAACTTCATCTATTTATCTAATATCGGGAGAGTTAGATTCAAGAAACGAATGAATATGATCTTTATTCAATTTATTGATGGTGAAGATTAATCTGGCTTAGGAATAAGTTAAGGATTTCAACGGCTAAGAAGAGCGCAAGATTGGTTGTTGTTCACCCTTGATTCACGTAGGGATGTATTATCAAGGCATGCACAAGTAGCTTGAGTTTCGACTTAGGGATAAGAAGAAACCATTGAAGAACGCTCTGTCGAACCTTGAAGGTTGCTGCCCAGACGCCCAAGTAGTTGCCTAGGCAACCATTGATTAGTTGCCAAGGCAACCCCGTTGTGCAAGTTGCCACGACAACTGAGTTGCCCTTGCACTCTTTTACCAAGATGATCCAATCGGCTATCACACCTCAACTCACGATAACCTGGCCTGTCTCTCTCATTTGATCTCAACTATTCTTTTACTTTATTGCTTTATAGTTTAGTTATTTGTTTAAACTCCTATAATCTTCTATTTGTGTTTTTACTTTTTATAGTGCAAGAGATTAGATTCTTGAAGTGGCACCAATCCCTGTGGAGACGATATCTTTTATACTATAACTTGCGACGTGTACACTTTCACAATTGCGGAGCACTTATTACCCGCAACAACCTTCCTTCTTTTGCCAACCAAGCTTGGCATTCTTCTCTTTCCTTTTGCCAACTGCGCTTAGCATTTCCTTCCTGCGTTCACCTACTCTAGTCTTGCCCATCTTACACACCACGAAAGAAAACACCCCTTCACTCTGGCAATACAAACTGTGCACTCCTCAACTCCTAGATGCAAATGCATGAAACTACTGGCAAAATATACTAATGTATACCTAAAGTGCAGCAATAGCTTGACAATATATGCATGGAAAGTACATCTTTTGAGGAGTTTACACAAGTAAAGCATGAATCTACAAAACAAAAGAAAATAATATATGCACAAGAAAAATGAAATATTTAATCAAAAAAATTTGACCAATTTAATGGTCTCAACCAAACTTTTGATCAATGTCTCCTAGGTAATGCTTAAACCATTGTCCACTGACTTTGAATTGGTGCCCAACTCGTAAGTCTTTTATTGTGACTGCACCATGTGGAAAAACATACACTACTTCAAGCAGTCCAGACCAACGTGACTACAATTTTCCATGATGTAGCTTCAAATTTGAGTTAAAAAGCAAAACTTATTGTCCGACGGAAAACTATTGCTACAATATGATATTCTAATGCCATCGTTTGCTCTTGTCCGTAAGGTCTAGCATCCTTTTCTTCCCACTAGCTTCATAATCCATATTCACTTGCTATAATGCCCACATTGCCTTGTGTTCCAACTCAACGGGCAAGTGGCATGATTTCATAAAAACCAATTGATATCGTGACATTCCAAGTGATGTTTTATAGGTTGTTTAAATTGCCCATAGAGCATCATTCAATCGCGAAGACTAGTCTTTTCTAATGGTGTTAACCACTTTTTATGAGATATTTTTAATGGCCCAATTGGGTATTTCAACTTGACCATCCGACTGAGGATGATAAGTTGTGGCTAGTCTATAATTTACTCCATATCTTTTTGTTGAGATATTTATTTTGATATAACAAAGTGAAAAATATTTTTGGACTTGAATAAATATTGAAAAAAAATTTAAAGTCCATTTAATTTGAAAAATATATTTGAAAGCTTTTAAAAGTGTTTTTGATTCAAATATATATTTTCAAGTAATTCAAAAGTCCCCAACGGCTAGTTTTCCAACGGATAGTTTTTAATGGCTAGTTTTCCAACGACTAGTTTTCTAACGGCTTGTTTTCATTCCACACTATAAATACAAGCCAAAGACACTTGAAGAAGAAGCAGAGAAAATATATCCAAGCATGTTGATCAAGGGAATTTGAGTCCAATTCTTATTTCTTCATTTCTCTTGTACATATTCTAAAGAGTGCTTATTTCTATATCTTTTGTACTCTTTCTAGTGAGCTTAAATTGTGTAAACACCCATCTTGTGAGGTATTTAGTTTACCAAACAATAGACAAAAACTAGAGTTTGTTCTATCTTAGCTAGTAAAAGATAGGGTTGTAAAGGTTTCCTCTTAAGCCTTGAAAAGGGGAAGAATTCATAGTGAATTGGGAAATCCTTAGTGGTCTACTAAGGTAGTGGATGTAGACTCGGTTGGGTAGTCGAACCACTCTAAAATCATCATGCAAATTATCTACCATTTTATCAGTTTTAGCCAATTCAACAAAGAATCAAAAACATCCCTCTTGACGGTAATCAGAGATCGATTCAAGCTTGCTACAAATCCTATCAATTGGTATTAGAGGCTCGTCTCCATCGAAGGACTAACATCCGAGAGTAAAGATCATTTGCTCAAAGTCCACCGTTCAAGAAAATGGCAAGATTTGAAGAAAGCCGCTCTATCTTGTGTCCTCCGCTCTTCGAAGGACAATCATACTTTCAATGGAGCAATTTAATGAATTATTTCATCAAGTCTCTAGATTTTGAGATTTGGGATATCATCGAAGATGGATAGTTGGACGCTCCTAAGAAGAAGAAGAAGCAAAGGAGTGCAAACGACATGAAGGCAAAGCTAAACGCTAAAGCAACACACATTCTTCTTTGTGGCCTTAATGAAGAAATTTCCAAGAAGGTCTCCCCATCCAAGAGTGCTAAAGAAATTTGGGAGAAGCTTGAGAAACTTTATGGAAAAGAAGAGAACAAAAATGGTGTTCCATCTTATGCTAACCTCCTCCAATCACCCAAAGTGGATAGTGTTGTTGCTCTCGAAGAGCCTAAGGTATTTTCTAACTCAAATGATTTAAATTCATACACATTTGATGAGTTACAAGATGCTTTTGATGAATTATTTTTGGAATTTGAGACCATGAATTCTAAATTTAAGAAAATGATTTCTAAACTTGAATTTGAAAATGGTTTTCTTTTGAAAACAAAATTGGATTTTGAAAACCAAAATGAAACCTTGAAAAATGATTTAGAGTTTTCAAAAACAAGCAATGAAGTTTTATAAAAAGAAAATCTTGATTTGAAAGTTAAGCTTGAAAGCTTAACAAAAGAAAAGGAAATTATTTCTAATAACTCATCTTGTCACAAAATGGCAAAATGCTCACATTGCCATTATCATGGTCATTCCATACATACTTGTCCTATAAAGAAAAGAAAAACTTATAGGATTAGACAAGTATGGGTTCCTAAGGGGACTAAATACATTGTGACTAATGTAAATGGATCCAAAGCAATTTGGATACCAAAAATCAAGTAAATGTCTTTTGTAGGTGTGTTTGGAGAAATGGCAAGCAAAGAAAAGATATGGAAATGCTCTAGTCACACAAATGAAGAAGATAACCTCTATACTAACTCTTTATTTATTTGGTTATCTATTCTTTTATTTTTAAAACCTTAGATAAAATGTATTTCATATGCTCTTAATTTGATTTTATCTTGAGATTCAATGTCTTTTAAGTGTCAAGCATTTGAGCTAAATTTATTAAAATGTAATGCTTTGTTTAAGGGGGAGCTTTTGATTTTAAAAAATATATATATCTTATCTCCATTTTTATTTTACACCAACAATTGGTATGTTTATCAATTGGTACTTCAAATTTTCAACATTTGGTGTTTTGAATTTAATGAGATTTCAAACTTTGTTTTTCAAATCATTTTTATATAACAAAAAGGGGAGAGATAGGTTTGAAAAATTCAATTTCAAAAAGAAAAAGGGAGAGTCTTAAACATTTTTCACAAATATTCTCTTTTTCTAAAATTATTTTCCTAAAGGGGAGCAATCTCAAAAATAATTTTTCAAATGTTTTCGTTATATCAAAAAGGGGGAGATTGTTGAGATATTTATTTTGATATAACAAAGTGAAAAATATTTTTGGACTTGAACAAATATTGCAAAAACAATTTAAAGTCCATTTAATTTGAAAAATATGTTTGAAAGCTTTTAAACATGTTTTTAACTCAAATATATATTTTCAAGTAATTTAAAAGTCCCCAACGGCTAGTTTTTAACGGCTAGTTTTTCATTCCACACTATAAATACAAGCCAAAGACACTTGAAGAAGAAGCAGAGAGAATATATCCAAGCATGTTGATCAAGATAATTTGAGTCCAATTCTTATTTCTTCATTTCTCTTGTACATATTCTAGAGAGTGCTTATTTCTATATCCTTTGTACTCTTTCTAATGAGTTTAAATTGTGTAAACACCCATCTTGTGAGGTATTTAGTTTACCAAACAAATCCCTTGTAAAAGGAGAGGTTCTATCTTAGCCAGTAAAAGATCGGGTTGTAAAGGTTTCCTCCTAAGCTTTAAAAAGGAGAAGAATTCATAGTGAATTGGGAAATCCTTAGTGGTGTGCTAAGGTAATGGATGTAGACTCGATTGTGTAGTCGAACCACTCTAAAATCATCGTGCAAATTGTCTACCATTTTATCGATTTTATCCAATTCAACAAAGAATCAAAAACAACCCTTTGACGGTAATCAGAGATCGATTCGAGCGTGCTACAAATCCTAACACTTTTTAATGCAGCAGCAACTTGGTTGCAATTGAAGTGCTTGCCTTGGTCACTGATCAGTTCTTTTGGTGTTCCAAAACGTGTAAGTATGTGCTTGTGGAAAAACTTGAGCACAATCTTTGCATCATCATTAGGTACAACTGTAGCTTCAATCCATTTAGAAATGTAATACACAACGACCAAAATATAGATATTACCAAAAGAGTTTAGAAAAGGTACCATAAAATACAAACCCCAAACATCAAACATGCAATATCCCAATTTTTTATTAGTGACCAAAATGTAATTTTTTGAAAGTTTAGGGGTTAAAGTGTAAACTTTGGAAAAGTTCAGGGGCCAAAGTATAATTTTAAAAGTTATGTAATTTAACCCCGTAAATGAATAGTTCACCCCCAAGAGTGGTATTTCTGTGTTACCCTAATTTTTCATATGAGGCTTATATTATTCGAATTTTGGATCGAATAAAAAATTGTTAATCAAGCTCAAACTAGAGTAGAACAAGGATGGGTGACCTACTGGGAATGTCCCATATTCGATATTTTGACTGATAAAAAGGATTCAGTTTAAGTCAGTAATATTCGTAATGGATTGTTGAGATAAGATTTCAAAGAGGAAATAAATATGATAAAATATTTGGTAATTATTGGTATATCGGATTGAATTGAAATTTTAAAGACAATTCCAAAGATTATGAGAAATTCATAAAGTATTATTTTATAAATATTTTATTATTGTTGGTTGGATTCTAACTAGATTTATTTAGAATATGATGGAGTGGTTATAAAGCTCAAAAAAGGAAATTTGGAAATCGTATTTAGTGAAATTCGAATAATTGGATCGAATAAATATCCTAAATTAAAATTTATGATATTTTGGGAAGGAGGCTGGTTAGAATGGAACCAATTTGGTTCAATTTTTATGGAAAGACAATTTTAAGTCATGTAAGTAAATAAAGTCTAGTTGGAGGTGTTGCGCGTAATAAGTGCTACGCAATTGTGCAAGTATACACGTTGCAAGTTATAGTATAAAAGATATCGTCTCCACAGGGATTGGTGCCACTTCAAGAATCTAGTCTCTTGCACTGTAAAAAGTAAAAGAAAACACAAGTAGAAGATTATATGAGTTTTAACTAATAACTAATCTAGAAAGCAAATAAGTAAAAGGCGATTAATTAAATGAGAGAGATAGGCCAAGTTATCGTGAGTTGAGGTGTGATAGCCGATTGGATCGTCTTGGTAAAAGAGTGCACGGGCAACTCAGTTGCCGTGGCAACTTGCACAACGGGGTTGCCTTGGCAACTAACCGATGGCTTCCTGGGCGACTAGTTGGGCAACTACTTGGGCGTCTGGGCAGCAACCTTCAAGGTTCGGCAGAGCGTTCTTCAATGATTTCTTCTTATCCCTAAGTCGAAACTCTAGCTACTTGTGCATGCATTGATAATACATCCCTGCGTGAATCAAGGGTGAACAACAACCAATCTTGCGCTCCTCTTAGCCGTTGAAATCCTTAACTTATTCCTAATCCGGATTAATCTTCACTATCAATAGATTGAATAAAGATCATATTCATTCGTTTCTTGAATCTAACTCTCCCGATATTAGATAAATAGATGAAGTTACAAGATCCTCTCCCAATTCACTCGCAAACAAGAATAAGAACCAAAAATGAATAAACCTTGAATAGAAAAGTGCAAACTCTTATTACCTAAACAAAATCCAATAGTTTCTCACAACCACACGACACAATAACCTTAGCAAAATAGATTTAGTTCATGGCTAGGTTCCAAAGAAACACAAGATAAAGAATCCCTAGCATGAACCTAATTGAAGAAGAAAGAAAAAGATGAAGGATGAAGCTTGTCGAAATCCTCCTTGCCCTAAATGCTTGTCGAAAGTTCTCTCCTCTCTCTCTCTTTGGAGTTGACGGCATGACCTCTAATTTATAGGGCTAGGTCAAAGTCCTTCTTTGAAGAAGGAAGTTAAGTTGGAGTTAAATTATATTTAAAGAATATGATTCTTTATTATAATTATATTCCTTCTAGAACTTCTCCTATCTTATTGGAATTTAATTCTTCTTTAATCTCTTCATGGAAATCAAACTCCTTTGGGGTTTAGCTTTGCTCCACGTCATCTTGGGCTTGTCTAGTCATCAATTTCGAATAGCATATCACCTTATTCTTTGTCGACAATTGCCCTGGCAACTGGCTCGGTGTCTCCTTCATGCGTTGCCCTGGCAACCAGCTCGACATCTCCTTCATGCATTGCCCTGGTAACTAGCTGTAGCCTTGCTTTGGCAAGTGATCCTGCACATACACATAAAACACACCAAAGCAGCATCTTTTCCCACAAAAACTACCAAGTTATGTAATCAAGCTCAACGATGGAAGGAAACATGGATTAATGCATGAATGGCTCATTATGCAACTAATATGAGCCTAAGTCTAACAATAATATGAGTAAAAAGGGTAAGAAAAATAGTACTTTTGAACACTTATCACACCCTCAAACTCGAACTATTGCTTGTCCTCAAGCAATGCAAACTAATAATTACCTGCCAAGACTTCAATTTTCACAAACTTTGCTTTGAACTTGATTTCAATTCTCAAAATCCGGGCACAAAGTATGATTGGCTTTTCATTTTTTGGAAAACTTAGGGATTACTCGGAATCAAACTATAATGCTTGTGAGTGTGTGCGGAGTTGTGTGCAAGTTGATTTTTCAGATTCTATGCAAACAAGAGGTTTTCAAATTACTCCATTGGGTTCGTTTTAACATGTTTTAACTAGAGCCAGCTTTGGGCACCTCTAGTGTTTTGTTTTTAGTTTTCTTAAGTTAATTCATTTATTAACTAGAACCGGTTTTGGGCACCTCTAGCGATCAATTTTTTAGTACATGCTAGAGCCAATTTCGGGCACCTCTAGCGATCAATTTTTAGCACATGCTAGAGCCAATTTTGGGCACCTCTAGCATTCATCCAATTTTTATTCTAATCCCCCAATTTGTTTAATTATCAACCTAAGTTCACTAGAATTCCTTAAATCAATCAAACCACAACAATGTTTCATCAATTTTAGCATCATAGTAAAATTCTAAGTTTTTCCATGGTTATCCTAGAATAAAAATTCTATCAATTAAGTGCATCGGCAAAGTCATCATCGGATATTCATCAAATCTAGGCAATTCTTGTTCCAACTAAAGGCATGGCAAGCAATTTATGTATCCTAAATGTAATACTTAGATGAATGTAACTAAACATGGTAACTACTAATAACAATCCCCCCCCAAACTCGAGTGAGGCATTGTCCTCAATGCATGCATTAAAGAATAATAAAAATAACAAAAAAAAATACAAATGAGGACTTACTCCGAGAGTTCATCGTCGTGGATGATTAGTTTCCTTTTGGTCGGTGTCTTGATTCTCTTGCTTGAACGCGATGGTTGTTTCCTTGTCGCCGGTGGTGGAATTGATCCTCGTACGGGGTTGTCCTCATCGTCCTCTTCATCAATGTCATTGGCTTTTCGCTTGGAGGATTCAATTGGTTCGATCTTTTTTGGTGCAATGGAGGACCCATCCGAATCTAAAAAATCAGACAATGATTCCGTAAGAGTTGATTCAGGCATAGGTGTTTTACCTTTGACTTTTGCAGTGGTTGCCGGGATGTAGTTAGCTTTGGTTGCCGTGACATCTTCCGGGTTGGTTGTCGTGGCATCTGCTTGTGCAGGCACGATGTAGGTTACCGCGGTATCATCTGTTGCGGTTGCCGTGGTGACTGCTTCATTGGTTGCCGGGGTAAGGATCTCAGCAGGAAAGATTAGAAATGGCACGCGATTGTCTGGGTACTTTTCTAGGATGACTTGGGTGATGGCATTGTTGTGCTCCATCATGTACCGCATGAACATTAGTTGCCAGTCTTCAATTTGCCTTAGGTGGCTCGCCAATGGTTGCAAGAGTGCTTCAAAGTGTTCCGGGGTTGATGGCCGAGTTGCCCGGGCGTTAGGTGCTTGCGCATTAGGGATTGCCGGGGCTGCAAGAGTTGCTGCGGCAATTGGAGCCCTTGAGAATTTTTCTAGTGCCTCTCCCATTAGCTTTTGGATTTGTGCTTGATTACAACCGGACTTTGGTAGGGCCTTTTCATCGGTTGACTCACTTGGAACATGCATCTCCTTGCAAAGATTAGAAATTAAGCAAGGGAAGAAAAGAGAACCCTTATCTTTTGAGCTACATACAAAAATCTCATCACAAATAATTTTTCCAATGTTAATGATGCGATTATGCAAAATAGAATGTATGAGCAAAAGACGTGGTATATCAACGGTAGTATTGTGTGTAGTGGGCTTTAAAGAAGTTTTAACAAACTTACTCCAGAGTTTTGCCTTGGGTTTAAGCCGAAGGCGATTTACCGTGCCCTTGTATTTACCGTCGTTGCAATGAGTTCCCGGTTGAGTGAGTTCTTGAAGCACGTGATTTGATCAACAAAGGCTTGATGCTCGTCCTTTTCAATGTAGAGCCCGTAAAAGGTGTTGACATTTTTGGGGCTTATGAGTATGGCCTTGTCACGATCAAAAACATAAGGATTATCCGGGTTAGGTGAGTGAGCATAGAATTCTCTTACCCATGAGATGTTACCCGGTTCTGATTGATGGCAAAAGATTTGCCACTTTTGATGTGCAATCCTCTCGAAGATGAATGGTTCAAGGCCGAAATCTTGATGAGAGTTGGAGTATTCAAAGCCTTGTTCTTCGTAAATCTTTCAGCTTTCGAACTTGGAGTGAAATCTTTCTTGAACCACCGGTGTAGCAAACTTCTTGTATCTTGGTTCTTTGGAGGAACTTGGATGAACTAAAAATTTAATTTTGGATTCCATAGATGATCTTGGTTGTGAGTTTTGTAAAAACAAATAAAAGAAACTAAAGAGTTGCAAGATGAAAAGTAGGAATAGGTTTCTTGGAAGTTAAGGGTGATGAGTTTTATAGAAAAGATAGGTAGTAAATATGGTGGGTGGGATTAATTTTGGAAAGACAAAAGAGGGTTTCGGTTTAGGGGAAGGGTGACGGCTAGGGGGTTTAATTAGGGTAAGTTGGAGGCTTTATATAAGCCTTAGATTCAGCCCATTAATTTCCTTGTTGAAGATGTTTTCCTTCTTGGATCAAAATTCCTCTTTATCTTGAACTATTTTCCTACAATTCAAAGACAAATCAAATAAGGATTAAAATTAAAGATAAACTAATAAAAGAAAATAAATAAAGAAATGTAAAGGGATTCTTAAACTTAAAGAAATATAAAACAAAAGAAAATAAATCTATCTAAAAAGCAAATAATCGAAAGTAATAAAAAATAAAAAAGTAAAATTAAATAGTTCGACAAAATTAAAATTAAAAATAAAAATAAAAATAAAATAAAATAAAAATAAAATATCGAAAGGAGAGCATGCTCATGCATCTCCTAAGGTGACCATTTCTTTGTTACGTTCCACATGGGCACCATTGTAGTGCTTTAATCTTTGTCCATTAACTTTGAATTCATGTTTGTGAGTGATGGACTTGATTATCACGGCACCATGGGAGAATGATTTGACAACTTCGAATGGTCCCGACCATCTTGATTTTAGTTTTCCCGGGAAAAGTTTTAGCCGAGAATTGAATAAGAGAACTAGGCCCAGGCATGAATTGTCGCGGCAATAGTTTCTTGTCATGCCATTGCTTTGTTTTCTCCTTGTAGATTCGTGCATTGTTATAGGCGAGTGCACATAATTCTTCTATGGTCTAACAAACGCTTTTTTTCCCCATATTCACGGTCTTGATTGCCCAATACGGTAGATGGCATGTTTTGCCATAGACAAGTCGGGAGGGGACATACCTAAGGGTGTTTTGAATGCAGTGCGGTATGCCCAAAGTCGTCATCTAGTCTTAATGACCAATCCTTCCTAGAGGATTTACAACTTTCTCAGTATACCCTT
>CM033719.1:37142444-37289104 GCA_019671005.1 Hibiscus mutabilis | reverse complement strand
AAATGTAATTTTTTGAAAGTTTAGGGGTTAAAGTGTAAACTTTGCAAAAGTTTAGGGACCAAAGTGTAATTTTAAAAAGCTATATAATTTAACCCCGTAAATGAATAGTTCACCCCCAAGAGTGGTATTTCAGTGTTACCTGGATTTTTCATATGAGGCTTATATTATTCGAATTTTGGATCGAATAAAAAAATGTTAAGCGTGCTCAAACTAGAGTAGCAAAGGGATAGGTGACCTACTGGGAAGGTCCCATATTAGATATTTTGACTGATAAAAAGGATTCAGTTTAAGTCAGTAATATTCGTAATGGATTGTTGAGATAAGATTTCTAAGAGGAAATATATCCGATAAGTTTTTTGGTAATTATCGGTATATCGGATCGAATTGAAATTTTAAAGACAATTCCAAAGATTATGGGAAATTCATAAAATATTATTTTATGAATATATTATTATTGTTGGTTGGATTCTAAGTAGATTTAGTTAGAACATGATGGAGTGGTTATAAAGCTCAAAGAAAGGAAATTTGGAAATCGTACTGAGTGAAATTCGAATAATTGGATCGAATAAATATCATAAATTAAAATTTATGATATTTTGGGAAGGATGCTGGTTAGAATAGAACCAATTTGGTTCAATTTTTATGTAAATGCAATTTTAAGTCATGTAAGTAAATAAAGTCTAGTTTGAAGGAAAATTGGTTATTTGCCATGGATGGCATTTTTGAAATATTTTGGAACTTTGAGGGCAATTGTGAAAGGTGAATTACACATGGAATTAATCATAGCCATTGATTTTTGATAAGATTAAGTCTTGGCCATTGGATTAAAAGTGTAAATTGGTAATTTCACTAATTAAATGATTTAAAAATCCATTTATTTTTCAACACATGGATAAAATAATCAAAAGATGAGGAAAATCTCCCCCGTCTTATTTTGAGCTGTTCGAATACAAGAAAGAAAGGGGGAGAAAGGAAAATTTTCAATTTCAAAGCCAAAATTGAATAATCAAGGCTAATTTCAAGCAAAACAAATTAAGGTAATATGTTCTATGCTTGATTCTATACATTTTGATAGTAGTTTTGCATGATAAAGTCAAGTATAGTTCATGTTTATGGATGATGATGATTATGGAATTGATAGTAGATGATGGAATTAAAGTTGTATTTAGTAAAATTGATGTTGTAAACACGGAATCAAGTTTGAAATTGGATGAATTCCATGATTGAGGTTATAAACCCTAACCCTAAAATTTGTGGGTTTTGGTTAAGAAGTTAAATTAAGGATGGAATTGAATGAATTATGATGATATAAGTTCTATTTTGATGATTGATTGAAAAATTTCCCCAAGTTAAGAAAATTAGTGACCAATTTGAAATGTTGGAGAATTAGGGGAAATTACTAAAAAATTTATTTTAGCATTGGAATTGTTGAATTATGATTGAAATAGCTTGAATTGACGATTAGGGACCAAAATGAGAAATTTTGGAAGTTGAAGGACCAAGTTGAATAAAGTTGAAAGTTGAAGGAAAAATTTCAAAAATGTTAGAAAATAGATGAATGGTTTATTTGTACATGAATTTATGTACAAAAGTGAAGTAGTGACTAAAATGTCACTTTTATAAAGTTTGAGGACTGAAATGTAATAGTCCAAAATTAGTAAATGATTATGGAAATTGTTCAAATTAGGCTTGAACAATTGTTTAATGTTCAAAATGGTCATTAAGGACATAGAGACCAATTCGGCAACTTTGAAGAATATTAGGGAAATTTTTAGAAAATTTTATATTCGAATGGTTATGTTTTAAAAATCAAGTTAGCAATGTTAGATTTAAGTTTAACGCAAGCGAAATGATGAATATGTTCGATTGGTCTTATACAGTTCTAAAAGAGATCGAAGGAGAACCAGTGATAAAAAGAAAGATAAGAACCTTGAGTAAGCTTAGTGAGGTGTACTATTCATGGCTCAGGTGAGTGCATTTACATGTTTTAAAATGAAATTAGGAAGACTTGCGAATAGTCGACCTTAAATTCAAATGATGTTGCATTATCTATATATATTAATTTATGTTTGTCATGACAAATTATGTTGAAGTATGAGGTATGAAATGTTTATTTATATGATGATCTATGTTTACCATGCACATTTATGGTGAAGCATGAAACATGAAGTGATTATATATATGATTGATTATGATGATTGATTTGTGATAAAAGAAATGCCCAAGTATTGTGTATGAGAGTCCATGGTATAGTTGGCATGCCATAGAGTCTTTAGCAACTGCACCCTCATGTTCATGTTATCAAACAGATATTGTGATAAAATGATTGTGTCACATGCACCCTGGGGATCCACGCCCACTGTGCCCGAGTGCACTATCGAGGTGCTTCATGTTTATGGGGAGCAAAGAGCATCCCCGAGTACGTACTCATCTTCACTTTCACGTTAGGCACTACGACATCATTTCAAGATGACTCGCGTACCTCAATCTCATATAGCGTACTTTGGGCAATGATAAAAGAATCATGTCATGTAAATGAATCAAGTTATGTATTTGAATCATGTCACATATATGAATCATGACATGTATACAAATTATGTTACTTATATGAATTATGCAATGCATATGAATTATGCCATGTACACGTATCATGTTATGTATATAAATTAAGTCATGTATATGAATGATGTCACGTATATGAATTATGCCATGTATATGAATTATGACACGTATAGGGATCCTGCCATGTATATAATTCATGCCATATATATATGAATTATGCCATGTATATGAAGTATGTCATGTATGTGAATTATGTCATATATATATAAATCATGTCATGCATGTGAATTATGCCATGTGTATGAAATATGCCATGTATGTGAACTATACCATGTATATGGTTTACTTGATAATGGAGTATTGGAAACTAGACTAAGTTAGAAAAATTATGACTTGCACATGAATATTGACTGACTATGAAAACCTTGTTAGTATGATACTACCTTAGACATAAACTATGCTAGGTTAATGTATAACATGTGTTGCTTTATTTTATGTTTTGATAAATAAGATTATTGCCTCACTAAGTTCGTACTTAGCGTGTGTTATTTCACAGGTAGGTTCTCCCAAGTAGATTGGCAAGAAGGAGCTATTAAATTGGAAAATCAAGTTACATTAGTAATCACGGTATGTACATCTTAAGTTGTAAGTTTGATGTCTAGTGGGCATGTACATATATGTAGCGGATTTAAAGAGACAAATTGTTTTGTAATCTTAAGTTTATAATGTGTTCATGCACTATTACAATGTATGAATTTAGAAATTGGTTTACTATAAGTAATTACATTTTTTGATATAGTTAAGTATAGTTTAACCCTAATCGCATAGTAATTTTAAAATCAAGAAAGAGTCTAAACATGGTACATAGTTTTCTCCCTGAATTATATTTTTATTTCAATAACACATTTATAAATTTTATAAAAACAATTTAGGGTTAAAACTAACTGCTATAGACTGACGTAGTTTTTAATTTAAAACTGAAAAGGGTTAGACTACAAGATAAAGTTTGAAAAAAATATTCAAGTCAAGTGCGAACTTAGTGTATATTCGGTCTACGAATATACGTTAAGGGTGTTACAAAACAACTCAACCAACATTATTATTGTTGTGGCATTTCATTAAGTCTAGAAATTAACCCAATGTGTTGGCAATGATCGAAAATTTTGTGCAAACTTGTAAGCATCTTTAAATAGTGATGGCCAATAAAATCCAGATTGAAGCACTTTCGTAGCAGTTCTCATGCCACCAAAATGACCTCCAAAAGGAGCATTATGACAATACTTCAATATTGGTAATATCTCTTCTTCTAGAATGCAACTCCTAATGATGTTGTCATTGTAAAATTTAAAAAATAAGGTTCGTTCCAATAATATTTTATTATATTACGAAGAAATCTTGCTTTTCTGTGGCCAGTGACACCAAACGGAGTTTTTCCACAAACTATATAGTTGACAATATTTGCATACCATGGTACTGCATTGACAGCAAACAACTTTTCATCTAGGGATGCATCGACAATTTGAGCTTTATTCCCATTTTCGCTGCTAGGTTTTAATCTCGATAAGTGATCTGTAACCTGATTTTTTGAACCTTTGCAGACCTTTATCTCAATGTCAAACTCTTGTAGTAGTTGAATCCATCATATCAGTCTTGGTTTAGCATGATTCTTTTCAAAAAGATATCTCAATGCACAATAATCAGTAAATATAGTAACTTTTGCGCCGACAAGGTATGAACAAAACTTGTCAAAGGAAAAATTACAGCCAATAACTTCTTCTTTGTGTTTTAATGTTATTTGAGCCTTTGTTAAAGTTTTACTGGATTAATAAATAGCATGAAATACCTTTTCTTTTTCTGAGAAAAAACCAACAATGAAATCACTCGCATGACACATGACTTTAGAAGGTTGCGACCAATCTGGTGCAACAACAATAGGTGCATTCACAAGCTAATTCTTAATTTGATTGAATGCATCCAGACATGCATTATCAAAGAAGAATTTCTAGTTTTTCTCCAGCAGTAAACATAAGGTTTTTAAGTTCTTTTAAAAATATCTAATAAATCATCTATAGAATCTTGTGTGCCCTAGAAAACTACAAATTCCTTTTGTCAGTAGAGGCAAATTTTCAATGACTTCCACTTTAGCTTTATGAACTTCAATTCCTGCACTAGAAATTTGATGACCTAACACAATGCCTTCAATCACCATAAAGTGGTATTTTTCCCAATTCAATACGAGTTGAGTTCTTCACAACGTTGCAAGACTTTCTCTAGATTGTCAACCCAATAGTCAAAATCATTCTAGTGTCGAGTGGGTTGTGATGAGGAAGAAAATATTTTGTTTTCTTGTTCGACTATGGGTATGGTTTGGGACTTTTTCTTTTCAAGGTGGAATGTTCAGTTGGTACGACCAAGGACTTTACACAGTCTTGTGATTCAATGTGTGCATGGGTTTTTTTATGGGGTGTTATGCATGAGTGGTGGATTATGGGATGCGCTGCAGTGATGTAGTCGATGTGGCTTTCTCATAATGAACTGATTTTAAACAAGAAACGCTTGCCAATTGAGGAATTTTTTTTCCTAATACAATTAAGGACACTATATTGTGTTAAAGAGTCTAAGTATTAGGTTTTTATTCTTGAGGCTCAATGGTGGGAGTGCCAATTGTTCTGCAAGCCGATGATTGTTGATAATCCACGACGTGGGGTGAGGTGGTCTCTGCCTTTAAATAGGTTACTAAAATTCAACGTTGATGGATCAGTGAGAGAAATTCGAGGAAGGCGGGTGTGGAGGGGTGTTGAAAGATGCTTAGGGTATTGTCTTTGCTTTATTCTCGGGTCCTTTGGGGTGTACAGACTTGAATAAAGCTAAAATTTGGGCAATTTACCATGCCTTGAGTTTATTTGTTCTGTAACGCCCCAAATTTGAGCCTAGAAGATAGATCGATTAGACGGTTCAGGGGAATCAGATTAGGTGATTCGAGCTAGTTTCAGGAATTAATTCTTAATAAATGGTTTTTGGTTAAAATAAAATAACAAAAAATATTAGAAAATGTTTAATTAATATTCTAAGGGTTTTGGAAAGTTCAATTTGAAGGAATAAAATCGGATTTCGGAACATTGTGGTCTGGTGACTAAAATGTAAAGTTTCAAAACTGTTTTGGTGACTAAATAGTAAAAGGGTAAAAACTTAGAATCTTTAAGGAGCTAATTTACCAAAGTTTTTAATTTGATTTTCCCCTTATTTTAGGCTATTTTCAATGGGTTTTTAAAAGGTTTAATAAATAAAAATAAAGGGGATTTTATTAAAAGGATTTTAATAACTTGTTTCATTTTCTTAAGTAACAACTTTTGCTCTCAACTTTCTCAGCAGCCAAACTATCAATTTCACTATAAAATTCTCATAAAACATTCCTTTTAGATTTCCTTTTGATTTCCTAATTGATTCCTTTGATTTCTACATCAAATTCTAATTGTTTTCTTGAAGATTTCATTCAAATATTGCCAATTGAGGGAGAAATCA
This sequence comes from Hibiscus mutabilis, assembly GCA_019671005.1. Classification (NCBI taxonomy): domain Eukaryota; kingdom Viridiplantae; phylum Streptophyta; class Magnoliopsida; order Malvales; family Malvaceae; genus Hibiscus; species Hibiscus mutabilis. The sequence goes on along the minus strand of CM033719.1, from coordinate 37,283,020 downwards.
GCAATTAGAGGTGATTTTCATTTATGTCCTCTAATTAAAGGTTCTTTATTGAAATTTCCAAGTTCTTGATCCTTTACAACTGATTTTTGTTATTTGTTAATGATTAAATCATGATTTTATGGATTTAATCGAGTTTTGATGAGAAAATTGGATAAATATTGTAATGGATCTATTTTGCATTGATTCTAATTGATTTAGATCACTTGAAATATGTGTTTTAATGTTATAAGAAGATATTAATAAAAGGAATCCCGAAACTAGGTGAATTGCTAATTTTCTAGGTTGTAAATATTTAGATTTTGAGGTGATCTTGGTGTTAGAAGCTTGCTGGAGGTATAAGGTTGGTATAATGTTGTTTTTGGATGTTAATTGATGTTAGATTAGTTAGGCTTTGGCTGGGCTTTGTTTAGGTTGAGTTTGGTGATGGTTTCAGATGTTTTAAAGAAGAGATTGATGGATTTTAGTGAGGCGAAGTTGTGAAGATGTGTTGCTGTGTTTAGAGATGCATGGAAATGCATTAATCCTCTGTTTTTGCATGGAAAAAGCAAGGGAGGGTGATCCTACACCTTTTGGAGAGGTTTCGAAGGCTTTGAAAGCTTGATTGTGCATCAGCAAGTTGAGCGATTGGTTGTCGATGAGTGGAAAAAGTGGTTTACTGCTTTTAAACGGTTTGAAAATGATTTTTGAGAGTTTAGATTAAGTCTAAAAAACTTGTCTAATCTCAAAAGTTAGTATTGGTTGATCTCGCTCTCATTTTCGGTTTTGTAAAATACAATCTCATGCACACGTTTATGGTTTTGATTACTTACTGTTATATGAATGTTTTAGAAATGCACGAATGATCATAAATAATGATTATTGAGTATGGCAAATGGTTTATGAAATGAGTTTTGAGAATATTTGAATACATGGTTTAATGTATTGGAAATTGGTTTGATTTGATGTATATGTAAAACAGTAAGTTAATGTGGTTTATAGAGTATATTGGCAAGTGGCTGAGATTAAAAGTTGTCGGATATAGTTGGCTAGTCATAGGGTTTAAAGTGCACTATAATAAGTCACCTCATGTGTGTCCAGGGCTCAAGAGTGTGCCATACTCCACCATGAGAACCGCAACGGTCGAGGGGTCAAGAGTGTGCCAATTCTCCCACTGGTGGATTTATACATCATAACCATTGAGGGCTGCTCCAGTTCGAGGATGTATGTGAAGTGATTGAAGGAACCACTTGGGAAATCCTGTAATATCCCAATTTTTGGATAGTGACCAATCTGTAAATTTTGAAAGTTTTGTGGCTAAAGTATAAACTTTGGAAAAGTTTAGGCATCAAAGTGTAATTTTCAAAAGTTATGTATTTTAACCCCTTAAATGAATAGTTTACCCCCAAGAATTATGTTTCCGTGTTACCCAGATTTTTTAACGGAGTTTGTATCAATGGCTATAAAGCAATAAAGTTCAAAAAAATATTCTGATAATCGAATCGAGCTAAAATTTCAGAGATAGTTCCATGAACCTTAGAAGAGTCATAAAGTATCATTTTATGAATATTTGGATGTTAAAAAGATCGGGAAACATTTAAATCGATTGAAATGACATAGAATGGCAATTTTGTGAATAAGTTGATCGGTAAAGGGCATTTTGGTCATTTTGCCCAAAAGGGACATGGAAGGAATTTTGAGATTTTTTCTATTGATGAATAGTGGCTGATTATAATCCAACTAAGTCTAGTTGGAATGTTACAAATTAACAAATTAGAAATATAGATCTAGATTGAGGGTATATTTGGAAAGTGAAATTTATTAAATTAAAAATTCATTTTCTCATAATACAAGTGTCTTAAATACATGAAATATGAAGGAATTATCATCCAAATACCCTCCAAAACTGTGGTAAAGAGAAAAAGAAGAGAATTTTACAAGCTCGATTTAAGCTCTGAATCTCAGTTTTCAGGTAATCTTTCGAACTACAAAGTTGTTCTACTCTTCGAGGTTTATCTTTTGATGTAAATAATTCATAGAATACTTTCTTGGTTGATGAGATTTGATATGAGAAAGAAATTAGGGTTTATGAACAAATTGGGGCTTTTATGATTTTATGAATCCATGGTTGATTTTAAGTTAGAATAATGCTTGTATGATGTTAGAATCATGCTAATTGAGTTGGGATTTAAACCCTAAATATTTCGGTTTGTATTGAGAATATTAGGGTTTATGGATTCAAGTCTAACTTAGGGTTTGTGATGTTGGATTAATCATCTAGTAAGCTTGATTTGTTATTTGGAAGCAAAACCCTAAGTTAAATACATAGGGACCATTTTGTCAAGCTTTAAAATTAAGGGACCAGATCTGATTTTTTATGAATTTGATGTGTATCTATATTATTAATGATGTTAGAGACATGAAAATGAAGTTAGAATGCTAAACCGATGATTAATCGCAATAGTGACTATTTTAACAATTTGTTAAACTTGAATGGTCTATTCAGCAAAGGGGATATGTTGAAGGAATAAATCTGATTTTTGGTTAAAATGATGGAATTAAGGTAGTAATGTTAATTTGAGGACTAATTTGCAAAGTTAAGAAGCTTGAATCCTTAATATTGGAAATTTGGTGACCATTTTGACAAATTAAGAGAAATTAGAAGAGTAAAGGTTCAAGCTTATTTTAATGAAGGATGTAAAGAGAACATATGAATACAAGCTTTACTCTAGCCATTTGAAGTAAAGTGATGGGAAGTAGAGAAATAAGGAGAAGGTGGTGTAAATTAGAAGTTATTCATGAAAAGTTATGTTGGAATTTGAATTATGGCAGTAAGTTTTAAAATTCGCCGTAAACTCTACAAAAATGGTTAGATGATGAATTTTATACCGTTGTAAAAATTTGTTAGTCTAGTTTTGTTTCCAACAAATGGAAACTGATTTCGAGTTTCGAGTTAAAAGATATGAATTTTAATCGAATGAAGGTCAGAAAAATTACAGAGCAGTTTCTGCCTGGACAACTCTGTGACGTGAATGTAAGGAATTTTCATAATTTTTTTAGGTTTTATTAATTTATGTGGCTTATACCGTTAGAACCGTTATCGAATCTAGTTTCTCCAATATAAAGGAAATTAAGATCCAGCATGTATTCTGCTCTGTATAAGTAAATCTTTGAAGGTAGCGCAAGCTGTCAGAAAATGGAATTTGAAACATTCTGTATTTAAATGTTAGTTAGCAAGCTTGAAAGAATTATTGGAAATTCAAATTGGTCACTAAGGACCACAATGAGTTATTGAACAGTACGAGGAAGAAAGTAAAATATTTGGAAAATTTATATTCGAATGATTATATTAGACAATATGTTTAAGGTATTGTCAGATTTGAATCTAACAAATATTTTATTTTATTCATGTGATTAATGAAGTCAAGTCTGAATCAAAGAAGGTTCGATGTACTATGAACGAAAGGATCGAACTAGGACTTAGTGAGGCATTGTGTTAAGTGGCCAAGGTGAGTGCAATTGCATACATATCATGACACATTGATGTTTTATAATCATTGGGATGGCTTGCGATGAGCCTACCTAAATTTTATTGTCATTATATTTATGTCCTGGAGCATATGATTGACATATTTTAAATATGTCAAAAGTTGAATATAAATGCATGGATCACTAGTTATATATGATGTTATATCATCATGAATGTTATTTCTGGTATGAACTGCCCAATGTTAAATTATGTTGATATACATTACCATGGATGAAATGAATATGAAATATATGCCCAAGTATGTCATTGAGGGATAGGGTATAATTGGCATGCCATAGAGTCCAGCAGCATGCTGAATACTCGGTTTAGGACTATAGTGTATATAAAGGAAACTTAGTGCATGTGGTGGGCACGACCTTATGTGTATTAGCACTTTGGTGCATATTTCACTCGAGTACCAAGGGTCCTCATAGTCTTATATTTGGGCTATGGTTTATTGGTTAAAAAAATAATAAACAGATGAATAAGCTTATGAGCTTTTGAAATAAATGATAAGTATATTGGTAAGAAATTTATATTCGGTTTATATTATGTTAATATATGATTAACATGATGGTAATACATATGTAGTGATCATGATGCATTTATGCATATATGGCATATTATGACAAATGGACAAGCATGAAAGTTTGATGGCATTGGCATGTAGTAAATCATTACCAATGCAATATAAAGGTTAGTATATATATATATATATGCGGCCTTGAGGTTTAATAAGTCATGAAATTGAAGAAGCCTATTTAGTTGTTTTTAATCTTGATTATTTTCTCACTAAGTTCATACTTAGCGTGTGTTTGATTTTGCACACGTATGTGGTTTAAGATATTGGAGTAAGCAAGGCGTTGCATCAAGTTCAAATAATTTCATCAAGCTACCATAGTAATGACATCCTACTTGAGGTTTTTGATTAATTTTAGTGGCATGTATAAATGAAATGAAATTGTCTATTCTGGTTCAAAGTCTATTATTTATTGAATAGTCATTTTGTTATTTTTGAAAGGTAAAGGGAGCTCCGATTTTGTGTTTTAATTTATTAGAAACAAAATTTTACCAATTTTTAAGAGTAGATTATTTTATAAAGTGACATGTGACATCTCTGACTCGAATTCAGTGATGGATACGGGAAGGAGGTGTTACATTTATTGGTATCAGAGCAACAAGTTTAGCCAGTTCTAGATCCAAACCGAGCTTATTGTCAGTCAGTAAGTGTATACATGCCACTAGGATGTCATAATTACTGTTTGGATGCTTGAGTGACTTGATGCAACTGCATATTGAATTGATTGAATAAAGTTATAGATGTCCGAAGTTGAGAAATCGCTTAGAGCGATCGAACAGTTGGGTAAGAATAAGGCCTATAAAAGTAGTAACAAGGTTAATCATTAATCATTTTTCGCTCAATGTGATGTTAAAGTGCTAGTGAAGTTGGAAATGCCTAATTAAACCAAGGTTTATTATTTCGAACCCTGGATATGATTTTAGAGAAAATTCAACCCCAAGTTCCTTAGACTTTTATTACTAAACAGCTGGGAAGTCTTGAAGTATTAGACTTCAGGTAGGATATTGATGGAAAATCAATGTCGATAGACTATTGGTTTAATAAATATAAAGATGATGCTCGAAGGGCTTCGTTGCGGTGATCAGGAAAAGCTCGATATTATAGTAACTTATCCTTTGGGATATAGCACAAAGGTAAGTCCAATTTATAAGAATTACTCGATAGTAATTCGACGAAATCAAATTTTTAGTAAGACTTAATAGAGGTGCCTCTTTATGAATTGCGATTTCGCTGGGCGTGGAATGATTATGGGCCTATTATGTCATTATGAATTTATGCTCGAAATGAATAAATTTGAAAGGAACTAAAAAGTTCGTAGATTGTAATGATGAGGGAAAAATCAGATTTTTCTGATCAACGTGATTTAATAGTATTTTTAAAGAAACTGCTATCTTAAGGATGTAAGAACTTTCTAGCTTATGTTGAAAACATACAAGTATTCAAAGGTGAGCATGGAAAGTGTCCCAACTGCCAATCAATATCAGGATGAATTACTTCATGAACTGTAATACTCCAAAGTATAGTCTAGTAGTATGTTACTAAAATATTGATAACTTAATTTAATGATACCCTTAAAAATTGATGATTAAATAAGAAGTTAGGATCAAATTGAATGAAATGAGAAATTAGATAGTTAAATTCCTAAGTGCTAAACCATATAGGATGTCAAGTTTTGAGTTTGCATGGAACATTTGTGGGAATTAAAGGACTAGGACACGTGGCAAGTTAAGAATTAACCCATGTGTTATGGGAAGGAAGGAAGCCGGCCAAGTGTGAAGGATAGTCAATCCTTGGTTAATTATCTTCATCATTCTCCTTAAGGTACCGATTTCCCTTGTGAGAGAAAGAAATAGAGAATTGTTAGTCATCTTCACGTGAGTTCCAATCTTGGGCAAAATTTGATGAGTTTGCTCGGTTGTCTAGTGGAGAAAGGTAAGAAATTACCTTTCACTCTTTTTGTAGGATGATACAAACTTGATTTTCAAGTATTTTTGTCTTTATGATTTTCGAATGGTTAGATTGTTAGAAAATAGTTTGGTGTCATGAATTATCCTAGAATATCTGAATAGCATGCATGATAAATTCTCATGTTTTGGTTAGATTGTTATATAGTTAAGTGTTGAGTTGTTAGAAATTGAGTTCTAATGTTGTTATAATGGATTTAACTCTTGAATGGATCATTGTTGCTTGTATAGTTGTGTCTAGGATTGAATTGTGCTCACATAATCTTATATTTAAGAACTAAGGACTGTATTGATCACGTGAATATTGCTTAAACTGTTATGTATCGAATTTTGAATGTTGCGATCAAATTGCTAAGAAAGAAATATATATGTTTCTGGAAACTTGAATGTTCATGCTGGAAATTGCTATGATTGCTGGAAATTTAGGTACTAAATTGGTATGAATTGATTGTCACATAGAATGAAATTGTTTTGATCACATAGCTAGTGAAGATTGTGTAAACATGATTGATTTTGTATATAAAATGCCCTATTTTGATCACATTGGTAGGTGAAATGAACTGACCTAGACTTGTATGAGTATGTATATAAATTGAATTAACATCTTAGACGTGTTATCTAAGTGATTAAAGAAGCTGGAAATTTAAGCTAGTGTAATCTGCCCAGAATACTCTGTTATGGGCAGTAACTTTGAAAAATCACTATAAATTGTACAAAGAGAATTTAAGGCTGGAAATTTTATGGATAGTGCCTTAATATGTCTAAAATCATTAGGAGAAAATGGAATTGAATTCCGGATTGTAGCATGAATTGTAGAAATGAAACACTAAGGACAGTGCAAGTTGTCCAGTGTTGTAAATTGCCCTGTCTTTAAACAAAAACTGTATTAATTGGAAAATAATTAAAATGCAAGGCCTATATGGTTAGAAGGAAAATTAAGTTAGCTTTCCAACGGTGTAAACCAATTTAAATTCCGACGTACGGAATGAAAGTTATGCATATTTTAGTAAGTAATGCACATGCTGCCAGGCAGCAGCCTTGATGTTTTGAAATGAATGAATTATGAGATTGTTGCCTTGTTTTGAATAAATGAATGTACTTGTCTTGACCTTGATTTACTTGTGCGGATTGTTAGACCAAGGAGTAAAATTTGTGGAAGAAGAAATGAGTAGCCATGCTAGTGGCAAACACAAAAGAATTTGGATCCAAGACTAGCTAAGCTTGGAGCATTGTGAGTGTAGTTTACAATAGGGTTAGGACTTAGGTCCTAACCAAATGTGCATGATTATCTTCTTGCCATTGATATGCCATGTTAATGATCTCAATTTTAACTTGAATATGAATAAAAGGGAAGAATAGATTAAACTAAAATTGTGAATAAGTAATAGCATGCAAATTGAGAAATTAATTAGAAAAAAAGTGAAAACAAATGCTTGATTTCTTGTTCTTGATTTTGCCTATTCAAGTAATGGCATATATGTATGATAATGATATATGATGCTTGATCCTTGAATCATGAATGAAATTCAATTGAATACTTACTTGAATTCTATTGTCTTCATCATGAAACACATGAAAAGTGAATTGCAAAGTGTAGAGCTAAGGCTCAATTGGCCTAAGGGTTGTGTATATGAACATGATCTTGCAATGTATCACTTGAATTGATCCTTGAATAAGTTATTGCTTGACATAAACATGTAATACTTGAATAAGTGATTCATAATTGAACAAACCCTTGGTTGTTAGTGGTCATAGGTAGAAGGGCATGCCTTAGAGTCTAGAGCTCATTGTGTCAGGGTGGACTACAGTCCAGGGCTAAGGCCCCTAATTGGCGACAGACGGAGGGTACGTATGTGTGGTCTTTGGCGACAGTAGGAGGGTTGACCAGTGCTACGGCACATCTTGTGGCGACAGTTGGTTGGAGACTCGATTACCTGGACAACTAAATACCAAAGGCTTAAACTAAATAAAGCAAATGAGAAATAATTAAAGAGTAAAGCTTACATGATACTTGAGTGACTTGATACTTGAACTACTTGATACTTGAATTACATGATACTTGAATTACTTGACACTTGAATGCCTTGATACTTGAATTACTTGATACTTGAAATGCTACTTTAATGGTTTATAATCCTTCTTGCATCGATGTGTGTCTAATGTTTTACTTGAAATGATATGTCACTAAATTTGAAAATGATAAGTATGTATTTAAAGCTTGAATTCGAACTGCTTCCAACTTTGACTAGGCTCAAACTTAGTTAATTGATACATGTCTTAACAATTGGTTAGAACTAGTTACTACCTCACTAAGTACAATCTTGTACTTGTCACTCTTGTTTTCATTCTTCCCAACCACAGGATAAAAAATTTGATTGTTGCTTGATTCTGAAGCCTAATTTCTTGAGCTCAAAGTAAGACACAAGTATAGCTAAAGTATGGTTCATACTTGTTTTGTACTCCCATAGTTGGTGGCACTTAGTCGTATATAATGTCTAGTGCATGCATTTTGAATACTTGATCTTGTATATATGTATATGATCTTGAATGGGCCTACTATCTTGTGAACTTGGTTATTAATATAAATCAAGTAAAGAACTTAAATTTTATGTATTGTAAGTATTTGTTGCGCATATGGTTATGTGTATATTGATTTTATCAAAGTAATTGATCTAGTCTTGTGCCATTCGAATGTCTTGTGAGTTAAGATAGTCTTGTATGATCATGACATGTTATATATGTATTTGTAATCTTGAATGGTAAATGCCGAATGGTAAGGTTGGCATATTGCTTGCTTGGAGACAAGGTATGTACAATTGAATGTTACATGTATCAAGTTAAGAAATAATGAAATGAAATTAATCATGTTTGCTTATTTAGGTTTCGAATGATGATGATTGTATGATAATGTTAATTGAATTTTTTGGTAACCTATAATGTATGTAATTAAGATTGCTTACATGTTAAGTAATGTATATTTGGTTACTTGCTAGTTAAGTAACTCATTTAGTAGGGATGAGTTAGCCTATTCTTTCTTGTTCATGCTTGTAATGTACGTTAGTAACGCTCCCGAACCGGTTTGCTACCAACCCGGGTAGGGGGTGTTACATGAACTGCCAGAGTTACCATCTGATCGTAAAGTAAAATTCAGGATTTAGGTTTTCTCTAGCACTAAATTTATATAAAAGGGCACGATACAAAATGACTCTTATAGAGATAAGAGAGTTAAAGGTTCAGTTATGTAAACTATTGGATTGAGGTTTTATATGACTTAGTATATTACCTTGGGGAGTTACAGTATTATTTGTGAAAAAAAAAGAAAAATGGTTTGATGAAATTTCTTACAGTAATAACTATCAATCGAGTATAAAGATGGCTTTATCAAATGTGTAGTATGAAAGAAGATTATGATAAACATTTACGAATAGTGCTACAAGCCTTGTGGGAAGGGTAATTGTATGCAAAGTTACCTAAATGTGAATTTGATTAATTCAAGTTGCATCTCCAGGTCACATTGTCTCAACAAAGAAAATCTGAGTATATCCTAAGAAAGTACCAACTATAGTTGAATGGAACCTCTAAAGAATGTTTTCGAGGTTCGAAGTTTCTTAGGACTTGTTAGTTATTATCGAAAGTTTGTAAAGAATTTCTCGATGATTGCCTCCCCACTGACCAAGTTATTGAGGAAAGATATGCCATTATGTTGGACATATAAGTGCCAATAAAACTTTGAGACATTAAAGAAGATATTAATCGAAGCCCCGGTATTAGTACAACCAGAATCGGGCAAAGATTATGTGGTTTATAACTATGCTTCTCATAAAGGTTTGGGAAGTGTACTTAAGTAAGAAGGAAAAGTAGTGGCCTATGTTTCGAGACAACTTAAGACGCATGGGAGGAATATCCTACCCATTATTTGGAGCTGGCAATGGTTGTATTTACTTTAAAGATATAGCGTCGTTATTTATATGGTAAATAATGCTATATTTACACAGATTATAGAAGTTTAAAGTATCTATTAACTAAAAATGAGTTAAACCTGAGGCAAAAAAGGTAGATCGAGCTTCTTAAGGATGATGACGTGATCATTGACTATCATTCAGGAAAATCTAATGTGGTTGCTAACGCCTTCAGTCGAACGACATTTGTTACTTTAAGAGCTATGAATGCGAGACTGACATTAAAAGAAGATGGCGATTTGATTTCCAAGTTAAGAATAAAGTCTACTTTATTAGATTGAATAAAAGATTTTTAGAGAAAAGATGAGAAGTGTTTGTTAAGTTTCAAATAAGTGGAAGAAGGTGAAACTGAAGACTTTGAAGTTAATCTGATGGATGCTTGTATTATCGAGGAAAAAATCTATTTTTCAAACGATGAAGAATTGAAGAAACAACTTATCTTGGAGTTACGTTATAGTCCTTTGATTGTACATCTACGTGGAAACTAGATGTATCAAGATTTAAAGAGTCGATATTGGTGGTCAGGCATGAAAAGAGTTATAACTGAGTTTGTTTCTAAATATTTGACATGTCAGCAAGTAAAATCAGAACTTCGAGTACCTTCTGAATTATCGTAATTGATTTCCATTTCTCAATGGAAATGAGAACGAGTGATGATGGATTTTGTATTAGGATTATATTTGAAATCGAATAAGAAGGATTCAATCTGGGTGATTGTTAATAGATTGACTAAGTTAGCACACTTTATCCCTGTTCAAACAGATTACTCTAAGGATAAGTATGCTGAGTTGTATATTAAGGAAATAGTTTGACTACATGGAGTACCAGCCTCGATAGTATCTAATAGAGATCCGAGGTTTACTTTAAAATTTTGGAAGTCTTTACATAGAGCCTTGGATATTCGGCTCAATGTTAGCACAACTTTTCATCCTTAAACAGATGGACAATCAGAGCGAAATATTCAGATTTTGGAGCATATGTTAAAGGCATGTGTGATTGAATTCAAAGGATCGAGATGTAGTTGGCCCTGAGCAAATTAAAGAATTTAAATATAATGTAAAGATGATAAAACATGGAGTCAAAGAACCAAGGAAATAAGCTAATTTCGCTTGTTAAAGTTCTTTGACGAAATCGTAAAGTTGAGGAAACGACTTGGGAAAGAAAAGAAGATATGAGAAAGCAGTTTCCTCACCTCTTTGAACCAGGTACGTATTGAAAATTCAAGAAAGAATTTTCTTAAGGGGGAGAGAATTGTAATATCCTAATTTTTGGCTATTGACCAAAATATAAATTTTGAAAGTTTTGTGGCTAAAGTATAAACTTTGGAAAAGTTTAGGGATCAAAGTCTACTTTTCAAAAGTTATGTATTTTAACACCTCAAATGAATAGTTTACCCCAAGAATTATGTTTCCGTGTTACCCGGATTTTTTGTACGGAGTTTGTATTAATGGCTATAAAGCGATAAAGTTTAGAAAAATATTCTGATAATCGGATCGAGCTAAAATTTCAGAGATAGTTCCATGGACCTTAGAAGAGTCATAAAATATCATTTTATGAATATTTTGGATTTTAAAAAAATCGAGAAAATTTTAAATCGATTGAAATGACATAGAATGGCGATTTTGTGAGTAAGTTGATCGATAAAGGACATTTTGGTCATTTTGCCCAAAAGGGACATGGAAGGAATTTTGAGATTTTTTTCTATTGATGAATCACTGATTATAATCCAACTAAGCCTAGTTGGAATGTTACAAATTGGCAAATTAGAAATATAGATCTAGTTGGAGAGTATTTTTGGAAAGTGGAATTTATTGAATTAAAATTTTATTTTTTTATAATACAAGTGTCTTGAATACATGAAATATGAAGGAATTATCAGCCAAATTCCCTCCAAAACCATGGTGAAGATAAAAAGAAGAGAAAAAAATTTACAAGCTAGATTTAAGCCCCGAATCTCGGTTTTAAGATAATCTTTCGAACTACAAAGTTGTTCTACTCTTCGAGCTCTATCTTTTGATGTAAATAATTCATAGAATACTTTCTTGGTTGAAGAGATTTGATATGAGAAACAAATTAGGGTTTATGAACAAATTGGGGCTTTTATGATTTTATGAATCCATGGTTGATTTTAAGTTAGAATCATGCTTGTATGATGTTAGAATCATTTTAATTGAGTTGGGATTTAAACCCTACATATTTCGGTTTTTATAGAGAAGATTACGGTTTATGGATTCAAGTCTAACCTAGGGTTTGTGATGTTGGATTAATGATCTTGTAAGCTTGATTTTTATTTGGAAGCAAAACCCTAAGTTAAATACATAAGGACCATTTCGACAAGCTTTCAAAATAAGGGATCAGGTCTGATTTTTTATGAATTTGATGTGTATCTATATTATTAGTGATGTTAGAGACATGAAAATGAAGTTAGAATGCTAAACCGATGATTAATCGCATTAGTGACCATTTTGACAATTTGTCAAACTTGAATGGTCTATTCGGCAAAGAGGATATGTAGAAGGAGTAAATCTGATTTTTAGTTAAAATGATGGAATTAAGGTAGTAATGTTGATTTGAGGACTAATTTGCAAAGTTAAGAAGCTTGAATCCTTATATGGGAAATTTGGTGACCATTTTGACAAATTAAGAGAAATTAGTGGAGTAAAGGTTCAAGCTTATTTTAATGAAGGATGTAAAGAGAAAATATGAATACAAACTTTACTCTATCCATTTGAAGTAAAGCCATGGGACTAAATTGATAAGTAGAGAAATAAGGAGAAGGTGGTGTAAATTAGAAGTTTTTCATGTAAAGTTATGTTGGAATTTGAATTATGACAGTAAGTTTTAAAATTCTCCATAAATTCTACAAAAATGGTTAGATGATGAATTTTATACCATTGTAAAGATTTGTTAGTCAAGTTTCGTTTCCAACAAACGGAAACTGATTTAGAGTTCCGAGTTGAAAGATATGAATTTTTAATCAATTGAAGGTCAAAAAAATTACAGAACAGTTTTTGCATGGACACCTATGTGACGTGAATGTAAGGAATTTTCATAATTTTTGTAGATTTTATTAATTTATGTGGATTATACCATTAGAACCGTTATCGAACCTAGTTTCTCTAGTATAAAGGAAATTAAGATCCAGCATGTATTCTACTCTGTATAAGTAAATATTTGAAGGTAGCGTAAGCTGTCAGAAAATGGAATTTGAAACATTTTGTATTTAAATGTTAGTTAGCAAGCTTAGAAGAATTATTGGAAGTTCAAATTGGTCACTAAGGACCACAATGAGTTATTGAACAGTACAAGGAAGAAAGGAAAACATTTGGAAAATTTATATTCGAATGATTATATTAGACAACATGTTTAAGGTATTGTTAGATTTGAATCTAACAAATATTTTATTTTATTCATGTGATTAATGAAGTCAAGTCCGAATCAAAGAAGGTTCGATGTACTATGAAAGAAAGGATCGAACTAGGAGTAGTGAGGCATTATGTTAAGTGGCCAAGGTGAGTGCAATTGCATACATATCATGACACATTGATGTTTTATAATCATTGGGATGGCTTGCAATGAGCCTACCCAAATTTTTTGTCATTATATTTATGTCATGGAGCATATGATTGACATATTTTAAATATGTCGAAAGTTGAATATAAATGCATGGATCACTAGTTATATATGATGTTAGATCATGAATGTTATTTCGGGTATGAACTGCCCAATGTTAAATTATGTTGATATACATTGCCATGGATGAAATAAATATGAAATATATGCCCAAGTATGTAATTGAGGGACAGGGTATAGTTGGCATGCCATAGAGTCCAGCAGCACGTTGCATACTCGGTTTAGCACTATAGTGTATATAAAGGACACTTAGTGCATATGGTGGGCACGACCTTATGTGTATTATGGTGGGCACGACCTTATGTGTATTAGCACTTCGGTGCATATTTGACTCGAGTACTCAGGGTCCTCATAGGCTTATATTTGGGCTATGGTTTATTGGTTAAAAAATAATGAACAGATGAATAAGCTTATGAGCTTTTGAAATAAATGCCAAGTATATTGGTAAGAAATTTATATCCGGTTTATATTATGTTAATATACGATTAACATGATGGTAATACATATCTAGTGATCATGATGCATTTATGCATATATGACATATTATGACAAATGGACAAGCATGAAAGTTTGATGGCATTGGCAAGTAGTAAATCTTTACCAATGCAATATAAAGGTTAGTATATTGGCATATGACATGTTATATATATTGTCACGGGCCGTGAACCAAGGTCCGAGTCATTAGCACCACAAGGTACACACCAGGGTGTCCATGAGGTTCTGAGGCACACTTTGGGCTTGAAGAGACCACCAGACTGGCCCGGTCCGTGGGAAGATCCAAGAAGGCTTATCCATCCACACCTATGTGAACATAGGAGATTCTTTCCATAGATAGCTAAGGAATATTCTTGGCATTATGCCTTGTGGTTGGTAGAGTTGTATCTAGGCTGTTGATGTAAATCAGTAGGGACCGTCGGATTAGAGGGGACTCAACTATAAATAGAGGCCTCCCCACCTCAGTTGTAATCGTCCATTCTTTCATCTATTCTTGAGTAATAGAGAGCGCATTCACTCTAAATTCTCTGAGTTGTTCTTCTCTTGTTCTTCGTGTTCTTTCAGAGTTCTTCATAGCCGATCTCATAGTTTGCTTCCGCTAAGAACGATCTTGCGTTCTTCGGTGCCTTCGGAATTCGATCTTTCGGATTGAGGATTCAGGCTTACTTAGTCATTTTTCTTAAGGACTCGACTAAGGTCGCACGTCGGGATGGTTCAGAAGTCTAGCCCCGTGACAGTTGGTATCAGAGCCCATGGTTCGTAGCCACGGTTGGTGAATCGAGTGTTCGTGGAAGGCATTGATAGAGATGGAGACAAGGAATGGAGGAAACGCTGTAGCGCAAAAGGGTGATGAGGCCCAGGCTGTCGAAGGAAGGACCCAGAGGCATAGAGACTTTGTGTCATCGTGTAAGAAGATATGGGCCAAGTTCGAAACCACCAGGTTCCAGAGGAAAAGCCTCATGAGTGCCAAGGAGAGCCTCGAGGTGAAGGGCCAGGAGGGGGAGTAGAAGGCATATCCAGCATGACGGACAAAGTGGAGGGACGGAGTGGTGCGGTTAGAGCTGAGGTGCAGGCTTCGACAAAGATGGATGGGACTTCGCATGGCGAGGAAAGCCATCGAGGTGGAACAAGCCCAGGATGCTAGTCCGACCATGGGAAAGGAAGCCACGGAGGTGCTTCTATTGTGACGGCGAGCATTGATCAAAGGATTTTTCCAAAGAAGCCAACCTTTCAGCCATCAAGGTAAACGATGGGTCTATGAAAAGGGAAGCTAGAGCTGACATGATTGATTCGTCCACAACGGTCAAGCCAGAGGTGCAGCAAAAGTGTCTTCATTGCGAGGGGCCACACAGTTGACTCGATTGCCCTGACAGAGTCAAGTCGAGGGAGGAGGAAGTGCAATGGAAGTGTTTTCATTGCATGGAGCCACATCGTTGGTGTGATTGCCCACATAGAATCAAGCAGTCCAAGGTACAGGACGAGCCCGATGAGAGCGAGGCTTTGAAGCTCGATTCGTTATGTGAAGAGCCACCATTGGGCAAGGTGGAAGGTGCATTGAACTTCGTGGAGAAAGAAGTGGCAATGCAAAATTGGGCGTCGGACTTCAAGGATGTAGAAAGGCCGATGCATTTTAGAGTGAACGCGAGGGAGTTCATCCCGAAGAAGGTACATCTTGAACACAATCTTTGTGTTTTTGGTTTTGATTTATCCGGTTTGTTGGGTGTAGGCAACAGAAAACCTAACCCATCAGATGGTAAAAGTTAAAAGGCGGCATCCAAACCTTTGTTTGAGGGTCATAGTGATCCAAGTGGAGACAAATCCCAGCTGCTAGGAAAGAGTTCCTACAGTCGAGATGTGCGAGGTGGTTCGACGAGCGATGTTACATGGCGGCGGCAACCAAAGCGAGGAGTCCATATGGGTGGACAACCTAGCACGAGTCAGGTGCTCTTTATGGGAAGAGCGGTCCTTATGGGGGGACAACCAAGCCCGATTCAGAGTTGGGAGAAAGATAAGGTGCCAAGGAGGTCCCAGGATCGTTGCCGACTTCATCCCGGAGTAGCGACGAGGGCGTCGCCAAGTTTGGTGGGGGAGAATGTCACGGGCCGTGAACCAAGGTCCGAGTCATTGGCACCACAGGGTGCACACCAGGGTGTCCATGAGGTTCTGAGGCACGCTTTGGGCTTGAAGAGACCACTAGACTGGCCCGATCCGTAGGAAGATCCAAGAAGGCTTATCCATCCACACCTATGTGAACATAGGAGATTCTTTCCATAGATAGCTAAGGAATATTATTGGCATTATGCCTTGTGGTTGGTAGAGTTGTATCTAGGCCGTTGATGTAAATTAGTAGGGACCGTCAGATTAGAGGGGACTCAACTATAAATAGAGGCATCCCCACCTCAGTTGTAATCATCCATTCTTTCATCTACTCTTGAGTAATAGAGAGCGCATTCACTCTAAATTCTCTGAGTTGTTCTTCTCTTGTTCTTCGCGTTCTTTCAGAGTTCTTCGTAGCCGGTCTCATAGTTCGCTTCTTCTAAGAATGATCTTGTGTTCTTCGGTGCCTTCAGAATTCAATCTTTCAGATCAAGGATTCAGGCTTACTTAGTCGTTTGTCTTAAGGACTCGACTAAGGCCGCACGTTGGGCGGGTTCAAAAGTCTAGCCCCATGACAATATATATATACATATGCGGCCTTGAGGTTTAATAAGTCATGAAATTGAATAAGCCTATTTAGTTGTTTTTAATCTTGATTATTGCCTCACTAAGTTCGTACTTAGCGTGTGTTTGATTTTGCACACGTAGGTGGTTTAAGATATTGGAGTAAGCAAGGCGTTGCTTCAAGTTCAGAGAATTTCATCAAGCTACCACAGTAATGACATCCTACTTGAGGTTTTTGATTAATTTTAGTGTCATGTGACATCTCTGACTCGTATTCAATGATGGATACGGGAAAGGGGTATTTCATATCTGATGTGTTTTGATAAAATAGAATGGAATTGTTTTTGAGTCATTTGAATGCCAATATATGATATAATGTATCATGAGAAATGGATTATGTTTTGTATAACATGGTTTATACATGTGTTACTCTTTAAGCTTGCTATTTTGAGATTTTAGCATGAGAAAGCTTAAATTTAGGTTGTTTCTAGAAATCCATGATACATGAGATGTAAATGTTTAAAAGTGCATATTTGTAAAGATTAAAGAAGCATGAGATGTTTTGGCATGAGCTTTGATACTTATTTGAAAGTAAAATGGTTTTAAATGCATTGATGAGTGTTTTTGAGATTCCTTCACTAGGCTTTATAAGCTTACGCTCTCCTTTCTCATCAATTCAGAGATACAGGCTTTTGGGGACAGCAAGTAAGCAAGGACAATCCAAGGGTGAAGCAATTTCCAAGTATGGTTTTACAAGTACTATGTACTAAGAGGCAATGTGACCAAGTTGTAACTGAGAGGGTTGTTTTGGTTACTCCATGGTTTATACAAGTTATATTTGATGTTTTGGATTGTATGATGCTTTATATGCTTGAATGAGGGGTTTGGGGCAAGAATGGCATGTTGGGTAGGAAGCATGCCCATAGGTAAATACATGATTCTTCCTTGTGTGTTTGTGTGCCTAGCATGCTTGAATATTGTGGAAATTATGCCTATGTTGATGTATGACGCCTATGCAATGTTTGTAGCATGTTTAAGTTGCCTTAAGATTGAAAAAAAGTCAAATTCCTTATTCCAGGCCCAGGGGTTTTGAAACCTATAGGCCAAATTTGGCTAAGGGTTGATTACGCAAGGAGTTGTACCAGTACAGGTTTTAGGCTCTGGAGGCCTAGTTTTGAAACCTATATTCAAAACCCCCTGCATAATTTGGCCTCTTATCGATTTAGAAACCCGTGTACCAACACCAAAGAATGTTATTTTAGTTGTAGGTTCATTTTAAGCTTTGAAATCTTGCAATTTGGTCCATGGTTGTTCTGTATGCAATTGGATGAGTTTGGATGATTATTTTAAGCTAAAATTTGACATGTATGCATGAAACCTGATTAATTGAGAATTGGTAAGCCTAATTTTGAGGAAGTCCTCTTAATTTTTAGAAATTACAATTTGGTCCATAAAATGTAATATCGTCCAATTGGATGTCAATTCGACGACCGATTGAGTTGTAAATTTCATTGATGCCAGCATGATCACCCTAGGAATTAATTATGCATTTAGATAAGATAAAATGAAAAAAATGGACCGTTTTCTATATAAATCTTTTAGGTTTGTCTCGGCAAACCTAATGTAGCTTGCTCAGTTCGGTCTGGCATCTAGGCCGGGTTAAGGGGGTTACAGGTTAATTTGCGAAGAAAGATACCTCAGTTATTATTGAGTCCGACTCAAGTGTGGTAACTTCTTGGATCATGCATAAGGATAAACGTCCATGGGGATTTTGGTGGATCTTCAACGAAATTGATGCAACGTGCTTGAGTTTGAAGTGTGTGTGTTTGCACCATATTTTTCACGAGGCAAATGGTTTAGCCGATGCTTTGGAAAAAGGGGGAGTATATGGGAAGTCATGGTTCAAGCTTACAAAGTATTGTTGGTTCAATAGGTGCTTCCGTGAATGGTTTGGTAGGTGTCGAGGTTGGTTGACGTGTTGCCTTACGGGTGAGGTTCTTTGTAGGTATGTTGTTGTTGTTGGCCTTGGTGATGCGAGCACGCCTCCACAAGACCCAGAAGTCATGCCACCATGACCTATTACCCGTTGAAAGGCCAAACAACTCAGTGAAGTATTTCTCATAAGTGCATTTTAGCCTTTGGTGGTCAAATGATTAGAAAAGAAGTTGTACAATATATTACATGTTGACATGTAATACATTAGATAAAAGCACATATTTACTTTAAGCTTAATATTACTTTATAATATAAGTATTCATTATGTGTTTTCTTCTTCTTATTCGTAGGACTTATCATCCACATACAAAGGGAGGATTGAAGGGCAGCTCACCTAAAGCTCATTCATCTCAAATCAAGCTTAAACCAGCTCACGCAATTTGGTTCAAGTTTACACAAGCACATTCAACTCCAAACAAGCTCTAATTAGATCGAGATAGCTCAAGGACACTTAAGGACAAGCTCACTTAGCTAAGTATAGCACGTAGCAGCTCAATTCAGCTCAGACACTAAGTGAAGCTCACTCAGCTAGCTAGCTCAGCTCAAGCCAGCCCACTCCTAGCTCAATCAGCTCAACTCATCTCAAGTTACCACATTAAGCTCGACACCCAAAGGGCACGAACCCCTCCCAAGAGACATGATCGGCCACCTTGGAGGGAACATTAGTTTGGGTGCCAAAAACTTGGAGAGAAATGCATGGAGGGAGGCACCATCCGGCCAATTGGTTGCTTGGCTTTTGGAGGGAGTCATGACCGGCTTTTGGAGGGAGATTTTTCCCTAGCCGAATAGGCACATGGCCATTTGGCCACACCCCTTGTAAACTATAAATAAGGCCATTCAGCCACCCTTGTAAGACAACAACTCTTTTCTTTGAATATAAATTACTTTGTGAGGTTTTCTCTCAAACTTGTTCTTTTTAGAACTTTATCGACTTATCAAGCTTTGCTTGTGGCGTCTTCTATTCTTCCATTTGATACTTAATGTTCTTGGTTCATATAACCATAGGGTCCAAGTCCTATCTAACACCCTCAAAGTTATTCTCTTAAAAAACGGGATTATACTTTTTAGTATAATTTCTTTCTTTGAATCCTTTTAAAACTATCATCCCTTTTCCATTTCATTTCACCATCTTCCTTTACATTTCATTCACCCTATTTGAACCTACCCTACACTCAAACCTTTTCATCCATTCCCTTGAAAACCACGCAACATAGCTTCCGCACCCAACATTTTAACATCTTTCAATCTTTGTTTCATCTTAAAGTATTCTGATTACAAGGCTTACTTGCATTCAGGGTCAGGAAAAATCAAGCTTCTCTAAAAAACAACAATTGGAGTGCTGGAGCGCATCATATGGCAATCAGAGCTTTTGGAGGAATCAAGTAAGCCCCTATCTTTTGTGATTTCATTTTGAAAAAAAAAAAGAAAAAAAGTACAAAAAAGAGCAAAATATGAATTCCTTCTTCATACATCTAAGGAATTTGAAATAGTACAAAAAAAGAATAGTGAAACACAAAGGTGGTGAAGGCAAAGCAAACAAACAACAAGCTCGAAGAAGTACATCAAGATTGACTGTTTCTCAATCGATTTGTAAGTGAGTTTTTTGGGGTACGTTTTTTTATGTCTTTCTATTTCATTTCACTTATATTCTTCTTATAACCTACCTTTTCATTTTTTTCTTTCTATTCCTTTTTCATTTCCTTTATTCCATTCTTTTTCTAGCCTAACCTTATTTGCAGCCCAAGCGCCATATAGTTTAAAGTTTTGACAGGTTTTCAGTAAGTTCTTTCATGAACTTGTGACAAGAGAATTGTGCGGTAAAAGGAAAGAGAGTTGTGAGCACAGAAGGGGAAATAAAAGCCTAATTCCCAATAGTGAAACACGAGTGTTAAGTGATTGAGTGACATTTAACTTTTCCTTGGAGTGACCTTGAGGCTTTTGTGTGTGTTTGGTGAGGTTTAATTTACTTTTGTTTATTTCTAACAATGTCACCAGTTTCTTGTGATCTTCCATCCACTTCATGACATGTTCTTGTAGTCAAAATGACCTTAAAAATTCAATCAATGGAATACGATCAATGTGAGAACATCTTTCACACTCGTTGCCATGTAAATGGTAAAGTGTTTAGTGTGATCATTGATAGAGGAAGTTGCACGAATGTAGCCAGCACCTTAATGATTGAAAAGCTTGGATTGCAGACTCCCAAACACCCGAATCCTTACCAACTTCAATGGCTAAATCATGGGGGAGAATTGAAGGTCACAAAGCAAGTTCAAGTTCCATTCACCATCGGAAGATACAAAGATGAAGTGTTTTGCGATGTGGTTCCCATAAATGCAAGTCACCCGTTGTTAGGTCGTCCCTGGCAATTCGACAAAAGGGCAACCCATGATGGATTCACCAACCAATACTCTTTCCTATATGAAGGCAAGAAGATTACCTTGGCACCTCTTACACCAAGCCAAGTAAAGGCCGACCAAGCCGCATTGAATAAAAGCATGGAAGTCATAAAGGAATAATCCATCAAAAGAAACACCAAAAGGATGAACATTTATGCTCATGGAAGGGACCTCAGGAAACACCTATCCACACAACAAAGTTTACTTGTACTCATGTACCAGGAAAGTTATTTTAGCACTAATCCATCCGACCTTCTTCTATCTCCATTCTTTTACAGGATTTTAAAGATGTCTTCCTAGAAGAAATCCCTAGTGGTTTACCACCAATTAGAGGGATTGAGCATCAAATTGACTTCTTGCCAGGAGCAACAATTCCTAATCGACCAGTCTACAAGAGCAACCTAGAAGAGACAAAGGAACTTCAAAGGCATATTGGAGAACTTGTGGAGAAAAGTTACATTCGGGAAAGTTTGATCCTATGTGTAGTACCAGTTTTGTTAGTTCCAAAGAAAGATAGAACGTAGAGGATGTGTGTCGATTGTCGTGCCATAAATCAAATCACCATCGAATATAGACACCCTATACCACAACTTGATGATATGCTAGATGAACTCAATGGTGCCAGCATCTTCTAAAAAATTGATCTTAAGAGTGGCTATCACCAAATTTGCATAAGAGAATGGGACGAGTGGAATACTGCTTTCAAAACAAAACAAGGTTTGTATGAATGGATGGTTATGCCTTTCGGTTTAACCAATTCACCTAGCACATTCATGAGGTTGATGAACCATGTCATATGCCTCTATATCGGTAAGTTTTGTGTTGTTTATTTTAATGATATCCTAATTTACAGCCGCAACTTGGAAGATCATGAGAATCATCTCACGTCTGTTCTTAAAACCTTAAGGGATGAACAACTATATGTCAATCTTAAGAAATGCATTTTCTGCACTAACAAGCTTTCTTTCTTAGGATTTGTTGTGAGTTCACATGGTTTGAAGGTAGATCCCGAGAAGATCAAGGCAATCCAAGAATGGCCGAGACCCACCACGGATTGGCAAGTTTTTATAGGCGGTTCGTGGCCAACTTTAGTTTTATTACCTCCCCCTTAATAGGGATCACTAAAAATAATTCCAACGTTGAATGGGGTAAAGAATAAGAAGATGCATTAATGGAAGAGAAGATATGTTTGACCAAAGCACCCTTGTAAGCATTAACAAATTTTGATAAAACTTTTGAAGTGGAATGTGATGCATTCGTAGTTGGGATAGGTGATGTTTTGACTCAAGAAGGGTGTCCTATTACTATTTCAGCAAGAAACTCAATGGTGCTACTTTGAATTGCCTGACCTATGATAAAGAAATGTATGCACTTATTTGAGCACTCGAGAAATGGAAACATTACTTATGGCCTAAGAAATTTGTTATCCACACCGATCATGAGGCCCTGAAGCATATCAAAGGACAACATAGGCTTAACAAGCGGCATGCAAAATGGGTGGAGTTTCGTGAATCCTTTCCTTATGTCATCCATTACACGAAAGGTAAAGTCAACGTCATGTCTGATGCCTTTTCAAGAAGGTATGTACTCCTTAACTCTGTAAGTTCTAAAGTTCTTGGCTTTTCTTTCATCAAGGATCTATACACTATTAATCTTGATTTTTGAGAAAGGTATGAATCTTGTGACAAGTTTGTAGATAGAACGTATTATAAACAAGGCAGATGTCTCTTGAAGGAAGGGCGTATATGCATTCCCCAAGGGTTCATTCAGAAGGTATTGATGAAAGAAGCACACGAAGGAGGCTTAATAGGGCATTTCGAGTAAGCAAAATATTAAGCACCTTAAAGGAACATTTTTTTTCTGGTCAATGATGAAACAAGATGTTGAAAGGATTTGTGATCGATGCATTGTTTGCGGGAAGGAAAAATCAAAAATCATGCCTCATGATTGTACATGCCTCTACCTATTCCAACCGAGCCATGGGTGGACATTTCAATGGATTTTGTGCTTAGATTGACAAAGACCAAGATAGGATGGGATTCTATTTTTGCAGTAGTGGGATCGATTCCCTAAAATGGCATATTTCATTCTATGCCTTAAGACTGATGACGTAACACATATGGCCAATTTATTCTTCAACGAGGTAGTGAGACTACATGGGATTCCAAGGACTATCATTTGGATCGAGATGTCAAATTTTTGAGTCATTTTTAGAGGACACTTTGGAACAAAATTGGTGCGAAACTACTCTTCTCAACCACATGTCATCCTCAAACACGGCGGTGAACCGAGTGCTATCAACCCTATTGAGA
This sequence comes from Hibiscus mutabilis, assembly GCA_019671005.1. NCBI lineage: Eukaryota > Viridiplantae > Streptophyta > Magnoliopsida > Malvales > Malvaceae > Hibiscus > Hibiscus mutabilis. The sequence goes on along the minus strand of CM033719.1, from coordinate 37,259,517 downwards.
TCCATCATCCGGAAAAAACTTCAAAACATGGGAGGAATGCTTATCACATGTGCAATTTGCCTACAATGATTAGTTCATTCAAAGAACAAAGTGCTCGCCATTTGAAGTGGTATACGGTTTTGATCCCTAACTCTTTTGGATCTCTTACCTTTGCCTCATCAACAGGTTATAAACAAAGATGGCAAAGCTAAGGTAGAGTTCGTGAAGAAACTACAACAACGGGAGAACATAGTAAGAAGAACATAGTAACAAAGAAAGCACCTTACCTTTAAAGTTGCAAATTGGGTTTGGGATCATTTTCAAAAGGAGATATTTCAAATCAAAGAAATCTACTACCAAGAGCACCTTGGTTGACCTTAATAAAACCGGACCTGCAAATTGGGTTTGGGATCATTTTCAAAACCTTAAAGAAGATGATATTTCAAATCAAAGGAAATCCAAACAACTCTTTACTACATTAGATCAAACCACATCTTTACTTTAAGTTTAATATTACTTTATAATATTAAGTATTCATTATGTGTTTTTTTTCTTATTCATAGGTCCTATCATCTACATGCGAAGGGGGAGATTGAAGGGCAGCTCACCTAAAGCTCAATCTACTCAAATCAAGCTCAAACCAGCTCATGTAATTCGGTTCAAGCTTACACAAGCAATTCAACTCCAAACAAGCTCTAATTAGCTCGAGATAGCTCAAGGACACTTAAGGACAAGCTCACTTAGCTAAGGACAGCTCGTAGTAGCTTAATTCAACTCAGACACTAAGTGAAGCTCACTCAGCTAGCTAGCTAGCTCAAGCCAGCTCAACTCAGCTCAAGCTACCACCTTCATCTTAACACCCAAAGGGCATGTACCCACCCAAGAGACATAACTGGCCACCTTAGAGTGAACATGAGTTTGGGAGCCAAAAACTTGGAGGGAAATGCATGGAGGGAGGCACCATTCAGTCGAATGGTTGCTTGGCATTTGGAGGGAGTCACTATCGACTTTTGGAGGGAAACTTCTCCCTAGCCGAATAGGCACATGGCCATTCAACCACACCCCTTTGTAAACTATAAATAGGGCTATTTGGCCACCCTTGTAACACACAACTCAATTCCTTTGAATACAAATTACTTGTGAGGTTTTCTCTCAAACTTGTTCTTTTTAGAACTTTATCGACTTATCAAGATTTACTTGTGATGTCTCATATCCTTTCATTTGATACTTCGGGTTCTTGGTTTATATAACCAACGGGTCCAAGTCCTTATCACCACCTTCAAATTCAATCTCTTAAGAAACATGATTATACTTTTTTAGTATAGTTTCTTTCTTTGAATCCTTTGAATACTATCACCCTTCTCCATTCCATTTCACCATCTTTGTTTTCCATTTCATTCACCTATTTGAACCTACCCTAAACACTTAACCCTTTCCTTTTCATCATTTCATCCATTTCCTTAAACACCACGCATCATAGCTTTCGCACCCAACATTTCAACATCTTTCCTTCATTATTTCATCTTCAAGTATTAGGATTACAAGGCTTACTTGCATTCATGGTCGGAACAATCAAAGCTTCTCTCAGCAACACCAATTGGAGAGTTGTGATTTCATTTTGTGATAAATAAAAAAGAAGTACAAAGAAAGAGCAAAAATCATAATTCCTTCTTCATGCATCTAAGGAATTTGAAATAGTACAAAAAAGAATAGTGAAATAGAAAGGTGGTGAAGGCAAAGCAAAGCAAACACACAACAAGCTCAAAGAAGTACATCAAGGTTGTTGTAAATCAAGATTGATTGTTTCTCGATCGAGTTGTAAGTAAGTTTTGTGGTACGTTTGTTTCATTTCAATTTTATTCTTCATATAACCTACCTTTCACTTTTCTTTCCATTCCTTTTCATTTCCTAACCTAAACCTTATTTGCAGCACAAACGCTATATAGTTTAAAGTTTTGACAGGTTTTGAGTAAATTCTTTCAAGAACTTATGACGAGAGAATTGAGCGTTAAAAGGCAAGAGAGTTGTGAGCACATAAGGGGAAGTAAAAGCCTAATTCTCAAGAGTGAAACACGAGTGCTGAGTGATTGAGTGACATCTAACTTTTCCTTGGAGTGACCGTGAGGCTTTTGTGTGTGTTTGGTGAGGTTTAATTTACTTTTGTTTATTTCTAACAATGTCACCAGTTTCTTGTGACCTGTCATCCAATTCAGGATAGGTTCTCATAGTCAAAAGGACCTTAAACATTCAATCAATGGAAGACAATTAGCGTGAGAACATCTTTCACACTCGTTGCCATGTAAATGGTAAAGTGTGTAGTGTGATCATTGATGGAGGAAGTTGCACGAATGTTGCCAGCACCTTACTGATTGAAAAGCTTGGATTGCAGACTTCCAAACACTTGAATCCCTACAAGCTTCAATGGTTAAATGATGGGGGAGAATTGAAGGTCACAAAGCAAGTTCGAGTTCCATTCCCCATCGAAAGATAGAAAGATGAAGTGTTATGCGATGTGGTTCCCATGAATGCAAGTCACCTGTTGTTAGGTTGTCCTTGGCAATTCAACAAAAGGGCAACCCATGATGGATTCACCAACCAATACTCTTTCCCATATGATGGCAAGAAGATTACCTCGACACCTCTTACATCAAGCCAAGTAAAGGCCGACCAAACCGCATTGAATAAAAGCATGGAAGTCATAAAGGAAGAATCCAACAAAAGAAACACCTATCCGCACAAGAAACTTTACTTATACCCATGTACAAGGAAAGTTATTTTAGCACTAATCCATTCGAAGGCTTGCCTTCTTCTATCTCCATTCTTTTGCATGATTTTAAAGATGTCTTTCAATATTGCTTTCAAAACAAAACAAGGTTTGTATGAATGGATGGTTATGCCTTTCGGTTTAACCAATTCACCTAGCACATTCATGAGGTTGATGAACCATGTCATATGCCTCTATATCGGTAAGTTTTGTGTTGTTTATTTTAATGATATCCTAATTTACAGCCGCAACTTGGAAGATCATGAGAATCATCTCACGTCTGTTCTTAAAACCTTAAGGGATGAACAACTATATGTCAATCTTAAGAAATGCATTTTCTGCACTAACAAGCTTTCTTTCTTAGGATTTGTTGTGAGTTCACATGGTTTGAAAGGTAGATCCCGAGAAGATCAAGGCAATCCAAGAATGGCGAGACCCACCACGGATTGGCAAGTTTTTATAGGCGGTTCGTGGCCAACTTTAGTTTTATTACCTCCCCCTTAATAGGGATCACTAAAAATAATTCCAACGTTGAATGGGGTAAAGAATAAGAAGATGCATTAATGGAAGAGAAGATATGTTTGACCAAAGCACCCTTGTAAGCATTAACAAATTTTGATAAAACTTTTGAAGTGGAATGTGATGCATTCGTAGTTGGGATAGGTGATGTTTTGACTCAAGAAGGGTGTCCTATTACTATTTCAGCAAGAAACTCAATGGTGCTACTTTGAATTGCCTGACCTATGATAAAGAAATGTATGCACTTATTTGAGCACTCGAGAAATGGAAACATTACTTATGGCCTAAGAAATTTGTTATCCACACCGATCATGAGGCCTCAAAGCATATCAAAGGACAACATAGGCTTAACAAGCGGCATGCAAAATGGGTGGAGTTTCGTGAATCCTTTCCTTATGTCATCCATTACACGAAAGGTAAAGTCAACGTCATGTCTGATGCCTTTTCAAGAAGGTATGTACTCCTTAACTCTGTAAGTTCTAAAGTTCTTGGCTTTTCTTTCATCAAGGATCTATACACTATTAATCTTGATTTTTGAGAAAGGTATGAATCTTGTGACAAGTTTGTAGATAGAACGTATTATAAACAAGGCAGATGTCTCTTGAAGGAAGGGCGTATATGCATTCCCCAAGGGTTCATTCAGAAGGTATTGATGAAAGAAGCACACGAAGGAGGCTTAATAGGGCATTTCGGAGTAAGCAAAATATTAAGCACCTTAAAGGAACATTTTTTTCTGGTCAATGATGAAACAAGATGTTGAAAGGATTTGTGATCGATGCATTGTTTGCAGGAAGGAAAAATCAAAAATCATGCCTCATGATTGTACATGCCTCTACCTATTCCAACCGAGCCATGGGTGGACATTTCAATGGATTTTGTGCTTAGATTGACAAAGACCAAGATAGGATGGGATTCTATTTTTGCAGTAGTGGATCGATTCCCTAAAATGGCATATTTCATTCTATGCCTTAAGACTGATGACGTAACACATATGGCCAATTTATTCTTCAACGAGGTAGTGAGACTACATGGGATTCCAAGGACTATCATTTCGGATCGAGATGTCAAATTTTTGAGTCATTTTTAGAGGACACTTTGGAACAAAATTGGTACGAAACTACTCTTCTCAACCACATGTCATCCTCAAACACGAAGCGGTGAACCGAGTGCTATCAACCCTATTGAGATCCATCATCCAGAAAAACTTCAAAACATGGGAGGAATGCTTATCACATGTGCAATTTGCCTACAACAGATTAGTTCATTCAGCAACAAAGTGCTCGCCATTTGAAGTGGTATACGGTTTTGATCCCTAACTCTTTTGGATCTCTTACCTTTGCCTCATCAACAGGTTATAAACAAAGATGGCAAAGCTAAGGTAGAGTTCGTGAAGAAACTACAACAACGGGTCTGGGAGAACATAGTAAGAAGAACCCGCCAATATGAACAAAAAGCCAACAAAAGACTTAAGCACCTTACCTTTAAAGTTGCAAATTGGGTTTGGGATCATTTTCAAAAGGAGATATTTCCAAATCAAAGGAAATCCAAGTTACTACCAAGAGGAGACGATGCTTTCTAAGTGGTTGAGAAAGTGAACGATAATGCTTACAAACTGGACCTACCGAGAGAATATAGCGTGAGCGCAACCTTTAATGTTTTAGATCTATCTCTATTTGAAGACAGTGTCAATTTGGGGACAAATCACCTTAAAGAAGGGGGATGACGTGAGCATGCCTCTACAAGACCCAAAAGTCATGCCACCAGGACCTATTACCCGTTCAAAAGCCAAACAACTCAGGGAAGTATTTTCCCATAAGTGCATTGTAGCCTTTGGTGGTCAAATGATCTTAGAAAAGAAATTTTACAATGTATTACATGTTGACATGTAATGCATTAGATCAAACCACATTTTTACTTTAAGATTAATATTACTTTATAATATAAGTATTCATTATGTGTATTCTTCTACTTATTCTTAGGACTTATCATCCACATACAAAGGGGAGGATTGAAAGGCAGCTCACCTAAAGCTCATTCAGCTCAAATCAAGCTCAAACCAGCTCACGCAATTTGATTCAAGCTTACACGAGCACATTCAACTCCAAACAAGCTCCAATTAGAGCGAGATAGCTCAAGGACATTTAAGGACAAGATCACTTAGCTAAGGACAGCTCGTAGCAGCTCAATTCAACTCAGACACTAAGTGAAGCTCACTTAGCTAGCTAGTTCAGCTCAAGCCAGCACACTTCTATCTCGATCTGCTCAACTTAGCTCAAGCTACCACCTTCATCTCAACACCTAAAGGGCATGAACCCCTCCCAAGAGACATGACCGGCCACCTTGGAGGGAACATTAGTTTGGGCGCCAAAAATTTGGATGGAAATGCATAGAAGGAGGCACCATTTGGCCGAATGGTTGCTAGATTTTTGGAGGGAGTCATGACCAGCTTTTGGAGGGAGATTTCTCCCTAGCCGAATAGGCACATGGCCATTCGCCCATACCCCTTTGTAAACTATAAATAGGGTCGTTCGGCCACCCATGTAAGACAAAAACTCTTTCCTTTGATTATAAATTACTTTGCGAGGTTTTCTCTCAAACTTGTTCTTTTTAGAACTTTATCGACTTATCAAGCTTTGCTTGTGGCGTCTGTTATCCTTTCATTTGATATTTAAGGTTCTTGGTTCATATAACCAAAGGGTCCAAGTTCTATCTACCACCCTCAAAGTCATTCTCTTAAGAAATAGGTTATACTTTTTAGTATAGTTTCTTTCTTTGAATCCTTTAAATACTATCATCCTTTTCCATTTCATTTCACCGTCCTCCTTTCCATTTCATTCACCCTATCCGAACTTACCCTACACTTAAACATTTTCATCCATTCCCTTCAACACCAAGCAACATAGCTTCTGCACCCAACATTTCATCTTAAAGCATTCATATTACAAGGCTTACTTGTATTCACGGAAGGGAACAATCAAGCTTCTCTCAACAACAAAAATTTGAGAGTTGGAACGTATCATATGGTAATCTGAGCTTTTTGAAGAATCAAGTAAGCCCCTATCTTTTGTGATTTTATTTTGAAAAAAAAAAGTACAAAAAGAGCAAAATCTAAATTCCTTCTTCATACATCTAAGGAATTCGAAATAATACAAAAAATAGTGAAACATAAAGGTGGTGAAGGCAAGCAAGGCAAACCAACAAGCTTGAAGAAGTACATCAAGATTGATTGTTTCTCGATCAATTTGTAAGTGAGTTTTGTGGTACGTTTGTTTTATCACTTTCTATTTCATTTCATTTCTATTCTTCTTATAACCTACCTTTTCATTTTTTCTTTCCATTCCTTTTTCATTTCCTTTATTCCTTTCTTTTTCTAGCCTAACCTTATTTGCAGCCCAAACGCCATATAGTTTAAAGTTTTGATAGGTTTTCAGTAAGTTCTTTCAAGAACTTGTGACAAGATAATCGAGTGGTAAAAGGAACGATAGTTGTGAGCATAGAAGTGGAAGTAAAAGCTTAATTCCCAATAGCGAAACACGAGTGTTGAGTGATTGAATGACATCTAACTTTTTCTTGGAGTGACCATGAGGCTTTTGTGTGTGTTTGGTGAGGTTTAATTTACTTTTGTTTATTTCTAACAATGTCACCAGTTTCTTGTGATCTTTCATCCACTTCAGGACAGGTTCTCATAGTCAAAAGGACCTTAAATATTCAAACAATGAAAGACAAACAGGGTGAGAACATCTTTCACACTCGTTGCCATATAAATGGTAAAGTGTATAGTGTGATCATTAATAGAGGAAGTTGCACAAATATAGCAAGCACCTTATGATTGAAAAGCTTGGATTGCAGACTTCCAAACACTTGAATCCCTACAATATTCTATGGCTAAATGATAGGGGAGGATTGAAGGTCACAAAGTAAGTTCGAGTTCCATTTACCTTCGGAAGATACAAAGATGAAGTGTTATGCGATGTGGTTTCCATGAATGCAAGTCACCTGTTGTTAGGTCGTCCCTGGCAATTTGACAAGTAGGCAACCCATGATGGATTCACCAACCGATACTCTTTCCCATATGAAGGCAAGAATATTACCCTGGCACCTCTTACACCAAGCCAAGTAAAGGCAGACCAAGACGCATTGAATAAAAGCATGGAAGTCATAAAGGAAGAATCCAACAAAAGAAACACCAAAAGGATGAGCATTTATGCTCATGTAAGGGACCTCATGAAACACCTATCCGCACAACAAACTTTACTTGTACTCATTTAGAAGGAAAATTATTTTATCACTAATCCATCCGAAGACTTGTCTTCTTCTATCTCCATTCTTTTGAAGGATTTTGATGATGTCTTCCTAGAATATATACCTAGTGGTTTACCACCAATTAGAGGGATTGAGCATCAAATTGACTTAATGACGGGCCAACAATTCCTAACAGACCAGACTACAAGAGCAACCCATAAGAGACAAAGAAACTTTAAAGGCAGATTGGAGAACTTATGGAGAAAGGTTACATTCGAGAATGTTTGAGCCCATGTGCAGTACCAGTTTTGTTAGTTCCAAAGAAAAACAGAACATGGAGGATGTGTGTCGATTGATGTGCCATAAATCAAATCACCATCAAATATAGGCACCCTATACCGCAACTTGATGATATGCTAGATGAACTTAATGGTGTCAGCATCTTCTCAAAAATTGATCTTAGGAGTGGCTATCACCAAATTTGCTTGAAAGAAGGGGACGAGTGGAAAATGTCTTTCAAAAACATAACAAGGTTTGTACGAATGGATGGTTATGCCTTTCGGTTTAACTAGTGCACCTAGCACATTCATGAGGTTGATGAATCATGTCTTACGCCCCTATATCGGTAAGTTTTACGTTGTTTATTTTGATGATATCCTAATTTACAACCGCAACTTGGAAGATCATGAAAATCATCTCAGGTCTGTTCTTAAAACCTTAAGGGATAAACAACTATATGCCAATCTTAAGAAACGCATTTTCTGCACCAACAAGCTTTCTTTCGTAGGATTTATTGTGAGTTCACGGGGTTTAAAGGTAGATCCCGAGAAGATAAAGACAATACAAGAATGTTTGAGACCCACCAATGTCAACCAGGTGAGAAGTTTTCATAGATTGTCAAGTTTTTATAGGCGGTTCGTGGCCAACTTTAGTTCTATTACCTCTCCCTTAACAAGAATTAAAAAGAATTCCATCTTTGAATCGGGTAAAGAACAAGAAGATATATTCATGGAAGTGAAGAGATGTTTGACCGAAGCACCCTTATTAGCATTATCAAACTTTGATAAAACTTTTGAAGTGGAATGCCATGCATCCATAACGTATATCCATAATACGAATATACAGTACAGATGCTACTAAAACATATACTGAAAATTTGAGCGTATTTTTTCGAAAATAACCTTTTCTTTAATTTTTATCTGAAAATAATTCTAGACAGTCGTAGCTAGTTTTAACCCTTCATTGGTTTATAAAACATAAAATTTAGTTATTTAAAAGAAAATATTATTCAGGGTGAAAACGGTCGCTTGTTGCCTAAACCCTTTTCTTGATTATAAAAAAATTGCACGATAAAATTTAAATTCTGGTTAAACCATTATACTTTTGCCTTACTGGTAACATTTTTTCATTTTCATACTCCAGGTATTCTTGTACTGTCATACTTCGAAAAATATGTACTTTAAAGCTTGCAAAATAGTTTTCTTGAAAATATAATTACATGCCCACTAGTTCATGGCTATTTAAAGATGTACATACTTTCACTTACCAATAACTTGACTTCCAAATGGGCGGCTCCTCCTTGCTAATTCTGATCTGAAGAACTTATGTGTGAAATAAAACACACGCTAAGTATGAACTTAGTGAGGCAATTAAACTTATTTATTTACACATGAAGTGATGATATATATTACTTCATATAAGAGTGCATTTCATGTTTCTCTACGACATAGCAAGTATATCACAATGTACATGTGTCATGTATTATAACTATTATATAATTCATGTTAATATTGTATAACATATTCTCTGTCATGGACATGCTTTCATCCTAAAATATTTCCATAATAGCATAACATAATAATCATGATTATCATGTATCTAATAATCCATAAATTTTATATATCATTTTCATGATATTTCATCATATATCATACTTTCTTAATATCATGTATCATCTCATGGTCATGCTTATATCATGTAATCATTTGTATAGCATGTAAATCAAGTATCATCAACATCATATTTACCATATATCATCATTTTCAAATAATTCATGTATCATCTATCATATACTTCATGTATCATGTATTATATATATCATGTATCATCAATATCATGTATCATCACTATCATGTAATTCATGTATCATCAATATCATGTAATTCATGTATCATCATGCAGTCATTTGTATGCTCATGATCTATCATATAACCATCTTGTATTATTATTAACGTGTCTGGCTAGAGGCCCATGGAAACCCCGTAGCCTATCTGCACCGTAGTGCCTTGTGGAGTACGTACTCGAGAGGACGCTCTTTGCTCCTCATATAAAGACGCTCGTTAGTGTATTTTGCACTATGGGCTTGGATCCCCAGGGTGTATCTTGTTTCATTTTAGTCTTGTTATTATCCATATTTCATGTATGCATAGTGCATCATCATTTATGCAAACAATAATTCGTACCTGGTATTCCATCAAGCTTGCCATGTCGAGCAATGTATCATATCATGTATTATAGAGAAATGCAATGCCATTTTCAATGTAATGCAAACATTTAAAAATGCACTCACCTGGTTCATCTATTAACTTGCCTCACTAAGGTCTATTCGATCTTTTCCTTTATAGAACCTCAAACCTTCTTTTGATTTGAATCCAACTTCATTTATTACATGAATATAAATAAACATTTGTTAGATTCACTTTAACAATATTTCAATTATGTTATCTTATCATTTAACATAAAAAATTCCATAAATTTTCCTTCCTTCCTTACACTGTCCAAAACCTCATTTTTGTTCCTTAATAACCATTTCGAACTTCAAATAATTTTTCTGAACTTGCTAACCAACATTAGATACAATATCTAAATTTCTATTTTCTGGCAGTTTTGTACCACCTTCAAAGATTTATTTCTATAAAATAATATAAAACTCGGAATTCGATTCCGAGTGTTCTAAAAGAAACTAGATTCAATAAGCTTTTCACCCATATAAACTAATTGCCCAGATTCAACTTGTACGATTTATGGCGAATTTTAAAATTCAATTTCCAGTGCTAATTTCGGAACATATTGTATACTGTTTTCTGACCTTTCGTCACTTAAAAATTAATATCTTTTGACTCGGAACTCGAAATCAGTTTCCGTCTGTTGGAAACGAAACTAGACGGACATATCTTTATTTCGGTATAAAACTCACTATCTAACCATTTTTGTAGAATATTTGGTAAATTTTCAAACCCACTGCCAGAAATCCAGTTTTTACACAGTTTCCATAAATACTTCAACTTTTTATACGAACTTCTTCCTACTTTTCTACTTATATTTACCAAATATTCATTACGGTCCTTAATGACCATTTCGGACATAAAACAATTGTTCAAGCCCAATTTGAAAATTTTCCAATACTATCACTTCATTTTGGACTAATATCCTTTTAGTCCTTAAAGTTTATAAAAATGACATTTTAGTCAATACTTTTATATTTGTATATTTAGTTCATGTACAAACCATATATTTACTCATTTCTAGCATTTCTAGAAATTTTCCACTAATTTCAAATCTTTATCAATTCAGCCTTCACAAAAATTCTTATTTCAAAAAGGTCCCTAAACTTTCCTTTCTTGTCTTTTCAATCCTTTTAACTCCCTTTCACACTTGAATCTTCAAATCCATTAAGAATTCATAAATTTACGACCAATCCTCTAATTTTTATGAATTGACAAAAACATCCCCTAACTTTCTTGAAATGCCGAATTGGTCTCCCAACTTCTAAAAAATTTCATTTGGTCCCTAATTATCAATTTAAGCTAATTTCACCATAATTCATCAATTCCAATTGCTAGGATAAAATTTCAATAATTTCCCCTAAATTCTCGTTCAATTTGAAATGGTCCCTAAAATTCAACTTGGGGAAATTATTTTGTCTAACATCAAAATTAAGCTTCCAACATCATAATTCGTTCAATATCATCCTCAATTTGATTTCCTAATCAAAATACCTAATTTTTAGGGTTAGGGTTTATAACCTCAAACAAGAAATTAATCCAAATTCAAGCTTGATTTCATGTCTAAATCATCAAATCATCTAACTACTACTTTAATTTCATCATAAACTACCATTTCCATAATCAATCTTCATCCATAACATGAACCAATTTGACTTCTATCATGTAAAAATTCTATCAAAATGAAGAGAATCAAGTGTAGAATAATTTACCTCAATCAATTTTGCTTGAAAACTAGTCTTGATCCTTAAATTTTTGGACTTGAAATTTGAAAAACCCTTTTCCCCCTTTCTTTTCTTGTGTTTCAAAATACCCAAATAGATGAGAAAATATGTTTTACTCATCTATTAATTAATACCACATATTTAAGAATTAAATGAATTTTTAATTCTTTTAACTAGTGAAATTACCATTTTGCCCTTTTCATCCAATGGCCAAGATTTAATCTCATCAAAACTCAATGGACAAGATCAAATCCATGTGTAATTGGCCTTTCAAAATTTCCCTTAAAGTTTCAAAATATTTCAAAAATGCCATCCTTAACAAAAGACTAATTTGCCCTCCAACTATACTTTAATTACAGCAAGACTGAAAATTGTCATTCCATTACAATTGAACCAAATCGGTTTCTTCTCATCCGGTCCCTTCCAAAATATCTTATATTTTTATTTAGGGCACTTATTCGATCCAAATATTCGAATTTCACTCAATACGATTTCTAAATTTTCTCCCATTTGAACTTTAAAGCTTTATAGCCACTAATATAAGCCTCGTACGAAAAATTCGAGTAACACGAAAGTGTCACTCTTGGGGGTGAACTAATTATTTACGGGTTTAACTTACGTAACTTTTGGAAATTACAGGCTGGTCCCTGAACTTTTCCAAAGTTTACACTTTAACCCATAAACTTTCAAAAATTACATTTTAGTCACTAAATGATTCCTTTGATTTCTACATCAAATTCTATTTGTTTTCTTGGAGATTTCACTCAAACTTTGCCAATTACAGGCGAAATCAACAATTAGAGGTGATTTTCATTTCTCTCATCTAATTAAAGGTTCTTTATTGAAATTCCCAAGTTCTTGATCCATTAGTACTATTTTTGTTATATTTTTGTGATTAAATCATGATTAATATTTTAATTGAGTTTTGATGAGAAATTTGATGTATCTTGATATGGATCTAGTTTTGTGTTGATTTTAATTGATTAAGATCATATTTGGAACATGTTTTAAGGTTATGAGAAGAGAGTAATAAAAGGAATCCTAAAACTAAATGAATTGCTATTTTTTTAGGTTGAAAATAGTTAAATTTTGAGGTGATATTGGTGTTAGAAGGTTGCTGGAGGTATAAGGTTGTTATAATATTGTTTTTGGATGTTAATTGAAGATGTTAAGATGTTAAAATAGTTAGGTTTTGGTTGAGATTTGTTTAAGTTGAGTTTGGTGGTTTTTTGGATGATTTAAAGAAGTGATTTATGGTTTTTAGTGAGGCAAAGTTAAAGAGTTGTGTTGTTGTGTTTAGAGATGCATGGAAATGCATTAATACTCTATTTTTTTGTGTAAAATAGGGGAGATAGATCCTTCATCATTTGGAGAGGTTTCGAAGGCTTCGAAAGCTTGATTTCACATTATCTAGTGGAGCATTTGGTTGTCGGTGAGTGGAAATGTTGTATACTGCTTTTAAAATGTTTGAAGATGATTTATAGGAGTTTAGATTAAGTTTGAAACACTTGTCTAAGCTCGAAAGTAAGTATTGGTTGATTCTGCTCTCATTTTCGGTTTTGCGAAATACAATCTCATGCACTTGTTTATGGTTTTGACTACTTACTATTATATGCGTGTTTTAGAAATAAAAGATGTTTCAAATGATCATATGTGTTTATTATTGAGTATAACAAATGGTTTATGAACAGAGTTTTGAGAATGCTAGAATACATGGTTTAATGTATAGGAAATTGGTTTGATTTGTGCATAAGTAAAACAGTAAGGTAATGAGGTTTTATAGAGTATATTGGCAAGTGGATGAGATTAAAAGGTATCAGATTTAGTTGGCTAGCCATAGGGTTTAAAGTGCACTATAATAAGTCACCCCATGTGTGTCGAAGGGTCAAGAGTGTGTCATGATCCACCATGAGAATCGCAGCGGTCGAGGGGTCAAGAGTGTTCCAATTCTCCCGCTGGTGGATTTATACATCATAACCGTTGAGGGCTGCTCCAGTTTGAGAATGTATGTGAAGTGGTCGAAAGAACCACTTAGGAAATCTGTGTATCCGATGTGTTTTCATAAATAGATTTGAAATGGTTTTTGGGTCACTTGAATGCCAATATATGATATAATGTATCATGAGAAATGGAATATATTTGTATAATATGGTTTATACATGAGATACTCTTTAAGCTTGCTATTTTTGAGATTTTGGCATGAGAAAGCTTAAATAGAGGTTTATACTAGAAATCCATGATACATGTGTTGCAATTGTTTAAAAGTGCATGTTTGTAAAGATTATAGAAGCATGAGATGTTTTGGCATGGGATACTTTATATATTTTGAAAGCAAAATAGTTTTAAATGCATTGATGAGTGTTTTTGAGATTCCCTCACTAGGCTTTATAAGCTTACACTCCCCTTTCTCATGAATGCAGAGAAGTAGACTTTTCGGACAGCAAGCAAGCAAGGGGCAATCCAAGAGCAAATTAATTTCAAGAATGGTTTTATAAATATTATGTGGTAATAAGAGGCAATGTGACCAAGTTGTAATTATGAGGGTTGTTTTGGTTACTCCCTTGTTTGAACAAGTTACATTTGACGTTTTGGACTTGTATGATGTTAAATGTCTTGCTTTGAGGGGTTGGGATATGTTTTGCATGCCTGGGTAGAGATCATGCCTATAGGATCTTTGTTTGGTTATGTACGATGTGAATGATCCTTTACCAAGCCTATTTGATTGTTAAGATGTTGCTTAAAATGTTATATGATGATTAAGTAATGTTTATGGTATGTTAGATTGAGCCAAAGTGTCATATGTTCGACCAAGAGATCATTACAAGCCAGTTCGTACTGGTACGGGTCCTGAGAGATCAGTATGTGGGGCCTGTCTCGGCTCAATTTTATGCAAAATTGCACAGGCGTATCGATACACATAGCACCATATCAGTACGCATAGCTGGAAATTAAGTCTGGTGACGATACATGAGCAACTATATCGGTATGCCCTCTAGTCATTGGAATTCTCTGTTTTGAAAATTGAATACCCGTATCGGTACGCTTGAGGACCGTACCAACACCCCTTTGTAAAATATGCCATTGCAAAACGGATAAGGGCTGTACCGGTACGTAGACCGTTAAATCTGGTAAAATGCTTTTTGAAGTTTTAATCTTTGTAGTTTAGTCCCTATTTCTTGATCATGCAATTAAATAAGTTTGGATGATTATTTTAAGTTGAAATTTAATCGGTATGCATGTAACCTGACTAATTAAGGATGGGTAACTTTGGATTTAAAGAAGTCTACATAATTTTCTAAAATTGCAATTTGGTCCTTGAAGTACAATCTTGTTCAATTGAATGTCAATTTGGTAACTGCCAGCATGATCACCTTAGGACCTAATTATGCATTTAGATAAGA
Source organism: Hibiscus mutabilis (assembly GCA_019671005.1). Classification (NCBI taxonomy): domain Eukaryota; kingdom Viridiplantae; phylum Streptophyta; class Magnoliopsida; order Malvales; family Malvaceae; genus Hibiscus; species Hibiscus mutabilis. Next base: position 37,244,384 of record CM033719.1, on the reverse strand, counting down.
TAAAATGAAAAAATGGATCGTTCTTTAAGTAATTCTTTTAGGTTTGTTTCGACAAACCCAATATAGCTCGCTCGGTTGATCTGCCGTCTAAACCGGGTCAAGAGGGTTATGTTTGTTGGTATCAGAGCCAGTTTATGATTGTTGGAAGGTGGGTTATGGTTGTTTGATGTATTATTGTTGTATGATTCTGTTGAATAGCATGCACAGTGTATGATTTTGTGAGTTTATATTTGAAATGTGCTATGTTGGGGTAAAAGTTTGGGGACACATTGCCTTATTACTACAAGTGAAAAACATTTTTTGTTTTGAAACATGTGCGACTTGGATTCTTGCTTCAAGCTGGCCTAATTATTTTTTTTATTGCATATCATGTTTTAGACTCATATATTTTGGAGAAATGGGACTGAGAAAAGAGACAAAAGCTTATATAGGTAGTGTTGTAGATGGACAAAATGATGAGTTGCCTTATCCTCCACCGATTCCTACTATTAGTGCTGGAGTTGAGGGTGGTGTGCCTCAGGCACCGCAAGGACCAATTTTTAGAGATATGACACCATTGATCCAGGCGATGAGCGGAGCTTTTCAGGCAGCTATAGCTAGAGTGCACGTACCTGCATAAGAACATGTATGGGCTTTCTGCTAGAGTATTTGTATAGTTTGGGATGTACCAAGTTTAGGGGTTTAGCTCCAAAGGCAGCGAATGAGTGGTTCGCCCATACTGAGATGATTTTTGGACAGATGAAGTGTATGGATGTTCGTAAGTTGGGTTGTATAGTATCTTTACTTCAGGGGGATGCTTATAGTTGGTGGATGACTTCTATCGCGGATATGGAACCTACAGATGTGATGTGGGAGTTCTTTTGTGCTACTTTTTAGAAAAAGTATATAGGTTCTCAATATCAAGATGAAAAGAAGAGGGAGTTTATGGTGTTGGTCCAGGGTAGCATGTCTGTGTCAGAATATGAGGTTCAATTTGTTTGGTTGAGCTAGTATGTACCTGAGCTAGTTCTTGATGAGCTACAACGATGTGATCATTTCTGATATGGGTTGGTTAATGAAGTGGAGACTTATATGCTGGCTACAGATTACACAGAGTTTGATGTCCCGGTTTCCTGAGCTAAGGGCATAGAGCAGAATCTGGGATTGTTCTCTAGATCGGAGAGTTCTTCTACTGGGAAGAGGATTGTCGAGTCGAATATTGGCAGAGATCGGTACAAGAAGCATAGGGATAAGAGGTATCATCCTGATCTGAGATATGGTGGGAGTAGTGTTGGGCAAGGATAGTACAGTCAGAGCACATGTGTTCGTGCACCTTAGTGTGAGCGTTGTGGTAGGTGACATTCAGGGGAGTGTTGGGCTACCCTTGGTACATGCTGGAGCTGTGGTTTGCGAGATCACATTAGGCATGATTGTCCGTAGTTGGTTAGAGATGGTCAGGCTTTTGCACCTACTGTTGTACCATAGAGAGGCCGTGGGTGTGGTCGAGGTAATTTTTAGCGTAAGGAGGATGGTCAGAGGACAGTTGATCATACCATGGTGGTTCAACCTGAGGGTGATGGACCGGTGAAGATCTATGCGCATCGTGTGGGAAGGAATAATACAGATGTGATTGTAGGTACATTTACTTTGCAGTCTATACCATTGCTCTCTTTGATAGATTCTGGTTCTACACATTCATACATCTTGCGTGAACATGCACGTTTGCTTGATATACTTGTAGAAGTGTTAGATGTGGGAATGTGAGTAACTAGTTCTTTTGGTGAGACGATAGTCGCGGGGAGGTTGTTTAGGAGATGTCCTTTGATGGTTCAAGGTCATGTGTTTGTGGCTAATTTGATGGAGTTGCCGCTTTATGGTTTTGATGTAATCTTGGGGATGGATTGGTTGTCTGAGAATAGGGTTGTGGTTGATTTTGAGACCAAGAGAGTTTTGTTGAAACTTGTTGATAATTATGAAGTGGTGGTTGTGGGCGAGAATGTTAAATTTTTGTCCAATGTTGTTTCAGCTTTAGAAGAGAGGAAGTTGTTAGAGCTTGGGGGTCAAGCATATCTAGCTTATGTTATGAACCCAAGTATGAAGGACGTGCGATTCTAGGATATCCGCACTGTTTGTGATTTTCCATGAGTGTTTCTGAAAGAGTTACCAAGATTACTACTGGATAGGGTGGTGGAGTTTTGTATTAAGACGTGCGTAGATATGGCTCCAATGTCAATTGCACCGTATCGTATGGCACCGAAGGAGTTGAAGATGCAGCTTCAAGAGTTGTTGGACCATGGTTTCATCCGACCTAGTGTGTCACTCTGGGGAGCACCGGTGTTGTTTGTGAAAAAGAAGGATGGCACGATGAAAATGTGCATTAATTATCGACAATTGAACAAGTTGACGATTAAGAATAAGTATCATTTGCCAAGGATTGATGATTTGTTTGATCAATTTCTAGAAGCTATAGTGTTTTCCAAAATTGATCTGAGATCTGGGTATTATCAGTTAAAGATGAAGGATAACGACTTGCCGAAGATAGCTTTCCGCACGCGTTACGGTCATTATGAGTTCTTAGTGATGTCGTTCGGGTTGACTAATACACCCGCAGCTTTTATGGATATGATGAATTGGATATTCCATAAATTCTTGGATCTATTCGTGGTAGTGTTCATTGATGACATTCTCGTGTACTCTTGCACCAAGGAAAATCAAGATTAACACTTACGAATTATGTTGCAAATCCTATTAGAGAACAAGCTTTATGCTAAGCTGAGCAAGAGTGAGTTTTGGACTAAAGAAGTGGTTTTTCTTGGTCACGTTGTTTCGACAGAAGGTATTCGTGTGGATCCGCAGAAGATTAAGGAGGTTGTAAATATGAAGCAACCTAAGTAGGTGGCATAGGTTCATAGTTTCTTGGGGTTAGCAGGGTATTATCGTTGTTTCGTATATGGTTTCTCGAAGATTGCTGCTCCTTTGACAAAGTTGTTGCAAAAGGATGTAAGTTTTGAGTGGATAGAGGGTAGACAACAAGCTTTTTATAAGTTTAAGGGAGCTTTGACGCAAGCTCCGATCCTAATACAACCTGAGTCGGGGAAAGAGTTTGTAGTGTATAGCGATGCATCCTGTGTTGGTTTCGGGTGTGTGTTGATGCTAGGGGTAGAGTTGTGGCTTATGCATCTAGGCAATTGAAGGTGCACGAACGCAACTATCCTACGCATGATATAGAGCTTGCTGCGATGGTGTTTGCGTTGAAGATTTGGAGGCATTATCTTTATGTGAGAAGTGTATTGTGTACACAGATCACAAGAATTTGAAGTATCTGATGTAGCAAAAAAAGTTGAATCTTAGGCAACGGAGATGGTTGGAGTTGCTTAAGGATTATGATTTGACGATTGAGCATCATTCGGGTAAGGCTAATATTTTAGCCAGTGCCTTGAGTAGGAAGATTGCGGTGGAGCTGAGGGTTATGTTTGCTCAGTTGAGTGTGACGCAAGATGGTGGTTTGTTGGCTGAGTTGCAAGTGAAGTCATCATCGTTACAGTTGATCAAGAAAAAACAACTGTATGATAATTTGTTGGTACCACATGTTAAGGATATTATAGATGACAATAAGACAGATTTTTATTTTAGTGAAGATGGTGTTTTGTGTTTCAAGAGTCGAGTAGTTGTGCCGAAAGATGAGGAGTTAAGGTACACTATCCTGACTGTAGCACATTCGAGTTCTTTTGCTATGTATCTAGGAAGTACAAAGATGTATCAGGATTTGAAGGAGTATTTCTGGGTTGGTTTGAAGAAGGACGTAGAGGATTTTGTTGCTCGTTGTATGGTATGTCGGCGTGTTAAGGCTAAGCACCAGTTTCCTTCTAGGTTGTTGCAACTATTGAAGATTTCATAATGGAAGTGAGAGAGAATTACCATAGATTTTGTAATCAGTTTGCCTTTGACGCCATCGAAGAAGAATTATGTGTGGGTGATTGTGGATAGGTTTACGAAGTGTGCACATTTTCTGGCTATGCATACAACGTATACTTTGGATAAATTGGCGGAGTTGTATGTTGTTGAGATTGTGAGGTTGCATGGGGTGTCTAAGTCTATAGTATCAAATAGGGATCCATGCTTTACAGCAAGGTTTTGGGAGTGTTTGCATAAGTCTTTGGTTATGCAGTTGAATTTCAGTACTTCGTATCATCCTCAAACAGATGGTCAGACTGAAAGCGTTATCCAAGTGTTGGAAGATATGTTGCAGTGTTGCATCATTAATTTTCAAGGAATGTGGGAGAAACAGCTACCGTTAGTGGAATTTGCCTATAACAATAGTTATCAGGCTAGTATTTGAATGACTTCGTATAAAGCTTTGTATGGTAGAAGGCGTCGCATGCCACTTTATTGGATGGAGGCAGGAGAAAAGTATGTTTCTTTGCCTGATGTGTTAAAGGAAACTAATGAAAATGTGAAGCTTATTAGTGAGCGGTTGAAGGCAGCTTCGTTTCTTATCGGCAAAAGTTATATGCTGACTTAAAGCGTCGAAAGATTGAGTTTACAGTTGGAGACAAAGTGTTTCTTAAGGTTTCGCCTTGGAAGAAGGTAATGAGGTTTGGACGTAAAGGCAAGTTGAGTCCAAGGTTTATTGGGTCGTATGAGGTGTTGGAGTGTTTTGGTCCAGTTGCTTATAGGTTGAGGTTGCTTGCGGAGTTAGAAAAGTTACATGATGTTTTCCATGTATCGATGCTTGGGAAGTATAGATCAGACCTATCGCATGTGATGCCTGTTAAGGAGATTAAATTGAATCTGAATTTAACTTATGATGAGGAACAGGTGAGAATTCTAGATTCAAGCAGCAAGGTTCTTCGTGGAAAGACTATTGAGTTGGTAAAAGTGTTGTGGAGACATCGTGGTGTAGAGGAAGCCACTTGGGAAAGTAAGGAGGACATGAAGAAGCAGTTTCCTTACCTTTTTCCTTCAGGTAAATTTCGAGGACAAAATTTCTTTAGAGGGGGAGAGTTGTAACGCCCTGAATTTGGGCCTAGATGTTAGCTAGATCAATTAGACGGTTTAGGCGAACCAGATTAGGCGATTCGAGCTAGTTTCGGGAATTAATTCTTAATAAATGGTTTTTGGTTAAAATAAAATATGGAAAATGATAGAAAATGTTTAATTAATATTCTCATGGTTTTGGATAACTCAATTTGAGGAAATAAAATCAGATTTAGGGACGTTTTGGTCTGGTGACTAAAATGTAAATTTTCAAAACTATTTTGGTGACTAAGTCATAAAAGGGTCAAAACTTAGAATCTTTAAGGAGCTAATTTATCAAAGTTTTTAATCAGATTTTCCCTTAACTTAGGATATTTTTAAATGGTTTAAAAAGGTTATTAATTAAAAATAAAAGAGATTTGATTATAAAAGGGATTTCAAAAACCGATTCCATTTTCTTACGTAACTAATTTTGCTCTCAAATTTTCTCTCAACTTTCTCAGCAGCCAAACAATCAATTTCACTCTAAAATTCTCAATAATCATTCCTTATAGATTTCCTTTTGATTTCCTAATTGATTCCTTTGATTTCTAATCAAATTCTATTTGTTTTCTTGGATATTTCACTCAAACTTTGCCAACTACGGGAGAAATCAGCAATTGGAGGTAATTTTCGTTTCTCTCCTATAATTAAAGGTTATTTATTGAAATTCTCAAGTTCTTGATCCTTTACTACTAATTTTTATTATATTTTTGTGATTAAATCATGATTATAATTTTTAATTGAGTTTTGATGAGAAATCTGATGTATCTTAATATGAATATGGTTTTGTGTTGATTCTAATTGATTAAGATCATATTTAGAAAATGTTTTAAGGTTATGAGAAGATATTAATAAAAGAAATCCTGAAGCTAAATGAATTGTTAATTTTTTAGGTTGTAAATAGTTAGATTTTGAGGTGATCTTGGTGTTAGAAGGTTGTTGTAGGTATAAGGTTGTTATAATGTTGTTTTTGGATGTTAAATGATGATTTTAAGATGTTAAAATAGTTAGGTTTTGGTTAGGCTTTGTTTAGGTTGAGTTTGGTGGTGCTTTCGGATGATTTAAAGAAGCGATTGATGGTTTTTAGTGAGATGGAGTTAAGGAGTTGTGATTATGTGTTTAGAGATGCATGGAAATGCTTTAATCCTCTATTTTTGTGTGGGTAAAATAGGGGATATAGATCCTTTATCCTTTGGAAAGATTTCGGATGCTTTGGAAGCTTGATTTCGCATCGACTAGTGGAGCTTTTGGTTGTCGGAGAGTGGAAATGTGGTATACTGCTTTTAAAAGGTTTGAAGATGAAACATGGGAGTTTCGATTAAGTTTAAAATACCTGTCTAAGCTTGAAAGTAAGTATTGGTTAATCTTACTCTCGTTTTCGGTTTCGCGAAATACAATCTCATGCACATGTTTATGGTTTTGACTACTTACTATTATATGCATGTTTTAGAAATGAAAGATGTTGCAAATGATCATATATGTTTATTATTGAGTATAACAAAAGTTTTATGAAAAGAGTTTTGAGAATGCTAGAATACGTGGTTTAATGTATTGGAAATTGGTTTGATTTGATGCATATGTAAAACAGTAAGGTAAAGTGGTTTCATACAATATATTGGCAATTGGCTGAGATTAGCAGGTATCAGATATAGTTGGCTAGCCATAGGGTTTAAAGTGCACTATAATAAGTCGCTTAATGTGTGTCAAGGGGTCAAGAGAGTGCCATTTCTTTCGCTGGTGGATTTATACATCATAACCGTTGAGGGCTGCTCCAGTTCGAGGATGTATGTGAAATGGTAGAAGGAAGTAGTTGGGAAATCCATGTATCCGATGTGTTTTCATAAATAGATTTAAAATGGTTTTTGGGTCACTTAAATGCCAATATATGATATAATGTATCATGAGAAATGGATTATATTTGTATAATTTGGTTTATACATGAGATGCTCTTTAAGCTTGCTATTTTTGAGATTTTGGCGTGAGAAAGCTTAAATTGAGGTTTATGCTAGAAATCCATGATACATGTGTTGCAATTGTTTAAGAGTGCATGTTTATAAAGATTATAGAAGCATGAGATGTTTTGGCATGAGATACTTTATACGTTTTGAAAGCAAAATGGTTTTAAATGCATTGATGAGTGTTTTTGAGATTCCCTCACTAGGCTTTATAAGCTTACACTCTCCTTTCTCATTAATACAGAGAAGTAGACTTTTTAGACAACAAGCAATGAAGGGGCAATCCAAGAGCAAAGTAATTTCAAGTATGGTTTTATAAATACTATGTGGTAATAAGAGGCGATGTAACCAAGTTATAATTGGGAGGGTTATTTTGGTTACTCTCTTGTTTGAACAAGTTACATTTGACATTTTGGACTTGTATGATGTTAAATATCTTGCTTTGAGGGGTTGGGATATGTTTTGCATGCTTGGGTAGAGATTATGCCTATAGGATCTTTGTTTGGTTATGCTATGATATGAATGGTCCTTTACCATGCCTATTTGATTGTAGAAATGTTGCTTGAAATGTTATATGATGATTAAGTAATGTTTGGAGTATGTTAGATTGAGCCAAAGTGTCATATGTTCGACCAATAGGTCATTACAGGTCAGTTCGTACTGGTATGGGTCCTCATGAATCGGTATGTGGGGCCTGTCTAGGCTCAATTTTGTGCAAAATTGAACAGGCATATCGATACGCCCAACATCGTATCGGTACGTGTAGTTGAAAATTAAGCCTTGTGTCGGTACACGAGCAACCATATCGGTACACCCTCTAGCCACTAGAATTCTCTGTTTCAAAAATTGAATACCCGTATCGGTACGCTTGAGGATCGTACCGATACCCCTTTGTAAAATACACCGTTGCGATACAGATAAGGGTTGTATCAATACGCAGATCGTTAAATCTGGTAAAATGCTTTCTAAAGTTTGAATCTTTGTAGTTTAGTCCATGTTTCTTGATCATGCCATAAATGAGTTTGGATGATTATTTTAAGTTAAATTTAACTGGTATGCATGTAACCTGACTAATTAAGGAACGGTAACTTTGGATTTAAGGAAGTCCACATAATTTTTAAAACTGCAATTTGGTCCCTAGAGTACAATCTTGTTCAATTGAATGTCAATTCGACACCCGATTGAGTTATAAATTTCACCGCTGCCAGCATGACCACCTTAGGACCTAATTATGCATTTGATAAGATAAAATGCAAAAAAATGGACCGTTCTTCAAGTAATTCTTTCAGGTTTGTTTTGGCAAACCCAATGTAACTCGCTCGATTCAGTCTGGCGTCTAGATTGGGTCAAGGGGGTTACAACATAAACTCTTGATGGATAACTATATATCTTACCAAACATATAAGAAATAGGGTACCTATACAAATTGTTACCAAACATACATAAGCCAAACATATGGTAAGAAATTGTGTTATTACATAAAATCTTAAAGGATGACTTTATATCCTACCAAACTCATAAGAAATAAGGTATCTACAAAAAAATTTATGAAACCTACATAAATTTTTATAGGACCTTTAAGAAAAGGGGTAATAACACAAATTCTTACCCTATATAACCAAATCTAAAACCAGGGAAATTTATGGTAGGAAATTGCGTTATAACATAAACTCTTAAAAGATAACTTTATATCTTACCAAACTCATAAGAAATAGGGTACCGACACAAATTGTTACGAAACCTACATAAATTATTATTGAACTGGTAGAAAAAAAAGGTTATAACACAACTTCTTACCCCATATCACCGAATCTAAAACCAGCAAAACTTACAGTAAGAAATTATGTTATAACATAAACTCTTAAATGAAGATTGTATATCTTACCGAACTCATAAGAGATGGGACACCTACAGAAATTGTTACCAAACATACATAAATTATTAGAGAAACCGTAAGAAAAAGGTAATAACACAAATTCTTACCCCATATCACCAAATCTAAAATCATGAAAACTTATGCTAAGAAACTGTGTTATAACATAAACTCTTAATGGGTAACTCTATATCTTATAAAACTCATAAGAAATATGGTACTTACACAAATTGTTACCGAACGTACATAAACTATTCGAGAAACGTTAAGGAAAAAAGATTAACACAAATTCTTACCCCATATCACCAAATCTAAAACCAACCAAACTTATGGTAAGAAATTGTGTTATAACATTAAATCTAAAAGGATAACTTTATATCTTACCAAACTCATAATAAATAGGGTACCTACACAAATTTTTGTAAAACCTACATAAATTATTAGAGAGACGGTAATAAAAACGATAATAACATAAATTCTTACCCCATATCACCAAATTTAAAACCAACCAACTTATGGTAGGAAATTGTGTTATAACATAAAATCCTAAAAGATTACTCTATTTCTTACCAAAATCATAAGAAATAGATTATCTAAACAAATTGTTACGAAACCTGTATAAATTATTACAAAATTGGTAAGAAAAAAAGGCAATAACATAAATTCATAAACCAACGAAACTTATGGTAAGAAGTTGTGTTATAACCTAAACTATTACAAGATAACCTTATTTCTTACGAAACTCATAAGAATTTGGATATCTACACAAATTCTTATAGAATCAACATAAATTCTTACCAAAATGGTAGTAAAAATGTGATAGCACAAATTCTTACCCGAGATCCCCAAATTCAAAAACCTTGTTCAAAATTGATATTGTTTGTCTAGAATAGATACTAATTTGTTGCATGTTTGATTCCAGAATCGGTACTATTCTTGTGGTACCAGTAGTTATGCTAATTGTACCGGTACTATTGTGTAGCATCAGTACCATTTTAGTTCACTGCCTACATAAACTCATACCATATGTATTGACTCTCTTGTATGTGTACCAATACTAATCCACAATTTAGACATACATCTTCATAGTATATAGCCGGTAGCACAAGAACAATTTCGATACCATACAGACAATTTGTAGGTTTTAATTAAAAATCACTTGAAAAATTGTTTTAAACTTATTTTCATTGACTAAAGTTTTATGGAAGTATTTAAAGGAAAATCGTTCTAAACCCTTGTAAACAATTGTTCTAAGCACTAAAAAATTTGTACAATTAATAGTATCGAAAGACAATAGACAAATAAGATGATAAGCACAATATAAGTAAAAGTCAAGGGTAATCCAAAATATTTATAGTTACGTAAGATCAATTTCATAATCTAAAGTATATGCATAATGTAGAATATCCAAATCATTCAAAATGAAACTACAAAATTAAAAACATCAATGCAACGAAAAATATCCAAAGTGTCATCCATAAATTCATAATGATAATCAAATACATAGAAGCAAATCATGAAAAACAAGAGAAACAAATCCACAAGCATCTGATGCCGGTGGTGGATCAAAGTCAGAGGACGAAGCTCGAAAGTTAAAAAGTTCCAAGAGAGAGCGGCAACCTCATCAAACAAAGGGTTGAACCGAGAAATAAATTAACCACGAACTTCCTCAAGTCTAACAAAGAGACATTGTTAAAGAAATCGGATAAGTCAACTTCCAAAAAAAACAAATAAATATTTTTGCAACAATCCAATCTCAATAAATTTTATTAACCAAAACAATATGTTTAAAGATTATATACATATATATATATATATTATTAAAAAGGAAAAGGGCTTGAAAAATAAAATGCATGTAAGTATAGTGTTAAACGAAAGTTGTAATAAGGCAAACAATATATGTATAATTATGTTAAATTTCGTATGTAAATATATACAAAGATGTGAACAATATATAAATATATGGTTTTTAAAAAATTGAAATTTTTATGTAATATGTAAGAACAATACATATACCGTCAAGAACAGTATCGATACTACATGATACTTTTACCCAAATTTCTATATTTGTTCAAATGGTATTGATACTGCAACAACAATACTGATAAAAAAATGTAGGAAATGTCATTTTAAGCTCGAAAATGCTCCTCAATCTAACTCTAACCTTCTCATAGTGTCCCTAAGACTATACCTAAAGCCACCAATGGTGTTCATGCATCATTTAACATCATCAGCAAGCATTCCTAACGTCAATCTCACCTCAAGAATATTGATTCACGAAATCCAGCATGACATGCTTTAGTACACATTTAACCTACAAGACTCATGTTTTATGACTCGTATGCATCATACCATTAATGAAAGTGTTTTACCTTGAACAAAACAATATGTTTAAAGATTATATACATATATATATATATATATATTATTAAAAAGGAAAAGGGCTTGAAAAATAAAATGCATGTAAGTATAGTGTTAAACGAAAGTTGTAATAAGGCAAACAATATATGTATAATTATGTTAAATTTCGTATGTAAATATATACAAAGATGTGAACAATATATAAATATATGGTTTTTAAAAAATTGAAATTTTTATGTAATATGTAAGAACAATACATATACCGTCAAGAACAGTATCGATACTACATGATACTTTTACCCAAATTTCTATATTTGTTCAAATGGTATTGATACTGCAACAACAATACTGATAAAAAAATGTAGGAAATGTCATTTTAAGCTCGAAAATGCTCCTCAATCTAACTCTAACCTTCTCATAGTGTCCCTAAGACTATACCTAAAGCCACCAATGGTGTTCATGCGTCATTTAACATCATCAGCAAGCATTCCTAACGTCAATCTCACCTCAAGAATATTGATTCACGAAATCCAGCATGACATGCTTTAGTACACATTTAACCTACAAGACTCATGTTTTATGACTCGTATGCATCATACCATTAATGAAAGTGTTTTACCTTGAACAAAACACCCCAAAGGTGGCTCATTTATCCCCTCTTTATGCTTGTTCCTTGCCTATGCTTTTGGAAGATTTTCCTCCTTTGTTCACTATTTAACAATCATAATAGAAATACATAAGGATTAATGGAAGGATGAAAGACAAAACCATTTCTCAAATTCCTTCAAAACCTCTTTTAAAGCATAACCCCAACAAAACCCTAGCCACCCCATAAAACTCATATATGGAGACATAGATCTTATTTTGAAGCTTGATATGTGAAGAAAACTAATCTTACCTCAAATATTACTCTACTCCAACTCAAACTCAAAGAAATTAGGGTTGAAGAAGATGGAAGAAAGAAAATATGGGTTTGTAAAAAAATACTGTATAATTTCTCCCTTTTTCTTTCTATAAAGTTAACCAGTTAACCTTCTATCTCCTTTACCCCTTTTTATATTTTTTTTCTTTTTTTTAATCTAACGGTTCAGATTTTATTACACCCAATCTAACGGTCATATCGGTACTACCTTTTTAGCCTCTTTTTAAGGTGTTTTCTTTTAGACTTACCCCCATAATGCAACATATGCTTTTGATTTTGCTTTTATTATTCTCATTTTTTCATTCATCACAATTGAACATTATATATATATTCAAAAAAATATTATATATATAGGGTTAGGATCCACTTACACAGTGTAAAAGTTTTAAAGTTATACAAATTTTTTGGATCGTTGGATGACAGAAACAGGTGGTTGAGATTAACTCCTTACTTTTTTTCCAAGTAATAATCTTCACATATTCTACTGTTAATCTCAACCATCCGTTTCACCCATCTAATGATCCAAAAACGTGTAAAACTTTTACACTGTGTAATCGGATCCTATATATATATATGTATGGGTGTGGGTGTAAAACTCAATTACTTTTACACCTTTTTGGACCGTTGGATGATGATAATAAATGGCTAAGATTATTTCCTTATCTTTTTTTTTCAAGTGATAATCTTCACATTTTCTAATGTTAATCTCATTCATTCATTTACCTTCATCCAACGACCTAATTTTTGGGTTAGTGAATTGGGTCTTGGACCCAGGTTATGAGCCATTATTTTGGGAGCCTAAGTAATGGTTATTTGAGTTTGGGCCCATTATTTTGGAAGGAGAGGGTTATTTGAATTTTAAATAAGTGTGGATGGTTAAAAAATAGGAGAATGTTTTATGAAGGGGGAGAAAAGGAAAAAAGGTGGGGTTATATTGGAGAGAGGGAAAATGAGAGAAAAGTAGAGAGAGTCTTGAAGCCCTGATTTGTTGCCGACCGTGCTACCGTTCACTTCACTGTCGACAACATCGAGTAGAGCTCGTCGAGACGTATTCGTCGGTGGTCGCGCCATTGCTGCCGCCACTCACAGGGTTAAGGAGGAACTAGGCTTGAATGAGCTTGCTCATAAGGAACCATCACCCTCTATCATAGACTAGCTGCACCAACGGATTCCTCATCACCGAAAATGAAGATCTAGAGCTGGCCTGTAGATTCTCATCGTCGCACGCGCCACTGCCTATGCGTGGGCGTGCTTCAGCAGCAGTTGAGGAGCCAACCAGCTTTACGCCAAGCCGCTTGGGCCAAAATGCCAAGCCAGCCCTTCAAGCTAACCCAAGGTAGGCCTTTCGAGCTGAGCCGCATGCCGCCATTGATCACCGACTGCAGCCGTTGACCGGTGTTGACTTTTTTTGGGGGACCCTAACTAAGAGTTTCTCGACGTTCTAAGTCCGTTGGCGTAGTCCACTTCGCCAAATTTGAACCTGGTAAGTTGTTTTTATGTATTTTATCCCCTAAAGTAGTCCAATAGTGTGAAATGGCTTATGTAGTCATATTGTTTTATCCGATGTTTTGGTGGAGTTGAATATTGGAATTAAAGAGATGATTTGAGGAGCTTGGATGGGGATTTATCGCTTTGGCTTAAGGTTAGTACAACTCAATCTCTAAAATGCTTCATGAGCATCATAAGTGTAATTGCCTTGCTTGTTAGTGTTTGCAAAATAGGTATATGAAAATAAGCAGGTGTTGAGAACGGTATTACGACTTGGTAAATGTTGAGATGCCTGATGAGTTTGAGAATATTCAAGACTATTAAGAGCATTAAAGACCATGTAGGGTCATTTAAATATTCGCACAATTATCTATTGGTTGATTTACAAGTGTTGCTTGAGTGCTTGCGATATGAATTGGCATGTTCGATGGAATTATATTAAATGGACTGATAATTGGTAATATTTGAATAAATGATCATGAAGCCAATAATTAATATTAATTAATTAAATACGATAGTAAACAAACTTTAATGACTTTCATAAGCTTTAGGGATCGAATAAAGTGTTGTAAACTCGTAATTTAAGGAAATGGTGTGAACCCGTGTATAGGGTATGGTACGAGCTTTGGTTGTACATATATGCGATTAGGGATCGTATCAGTATGGGTCGACCCATACTGGTATTTGTGGAAATTGAAGATTTCCAGTATGCTATATCAATATCGGTACACGTGTGAGTACCGGTACCCAGGGGTACCATATCGATACTTATATTTGAGTATTGGTACCCATTGAACGAAATAATCTATAATGCTACATGGAATATTAATGAGATAATATGGATTAATATAGATAATTATTGAGGATGATTAATCAACACTTCCATGATAATTAATAATTTGGTAAACGTTGGGTCACTTGATGGTAATAACAACTGTAGGGATCTTTAGTGGATCGTGTGATGTTGTGTGTTGTGTGGTAGACGTGTCCTTGCTATATGCTGATATGGACACCTAGATGGTTGAGTTACCATTGTTTGGTGGGTCCGGATACCCAAAGAAAGAGTGTTGCAACACCTTGGTTAGAGATGCCAGATGTATGTTCCTGAAGCTGCGTGACACCGGGTCTTATTCGAAGATGTTAAACCTATATTTGATTTTGATATAACAATGACTAATTTGTAAAAACAAATAAATTTTTAAATAATCAATTTACTCATAAAATTGATAGGCATTCGAACTTAAATTTTTCCTAAGTCAAAACTTAAATCCCCAAATATTTTCTAAGTATTTTGGTACTCAAAATAGCCAATTTGGTACAAGAGTACCGATACGACCTATGGCATATCGGTATGGTTTTTTGCTACTGGAAAATTGTTTTATACTTAATGGCTATAGGGTACCGATACGCCTGTAGTCGTATCGGTATGCCTTATTAAACCTGGAAACCAAATTGCCATTGAGTATCGATACAGCTTGTAGCGTACCGGTACGGGGGGTTAAAGATTTTCCAAATCTGTGTATTTATGACCGTTGTCTTGTCACTTTATTAGAACCATAATTTTTGAAAAATGGTTACTCGTACCGATACCCTTATAGGCATATCGATACGGACTTTTAACCAAAACTTCCAAGGATTCTAGTGAGCAAAGCCGATATCGATACGGTATGGATCATATTAATACCCTTTGTAAAATCTTCACTCCATATCGATACCCTTTTGTTGCAATGAATCTTTCTTCTTATGGTAGGTACCGATACATGTGCTCGAGTACCAATACCAATGTTAGCAGACAACATTTATTGCGGGAATAATGCAGCCCAATGGCTATAATCAATATCCCAACTACCCAAACGGCTAGAAATCAATTAGGGGTATAAAATCAAGTCTCCAAATATTATTCAACAACTATTCAACAAGTCTAAAGCATTCAAGCACACATCGAACATCTTTAGCCATTTATTGTCAATTCTTGTAAACCCACTTGAGTGATCTTAATTGTATTCCTTTTATTCAAGTGTTGGGGTTTTAGTGAGCCTAGAATTGTACAAACATTCTACCTTGTAAGGATTTTCAGTTTGCTAAATTTGTATTTTTCTCTTTGTGAGAGTTCTTAAGGTTTCGGGGTATAAACCTTAAGGGAGTTGTAAGGTTATCTCCTTAAACCTCAAAAGGAAAGCAAATCTAGTGGATCTAAGAAATCCTTAGTGTAGAGAACTTTAAAATAGAACTGGATAAAGACATCACGAAGATGTTCGATCGATTCTCTGTAATAGTCAATGGGCTTAAAGGATATAGAGAAGTCATAATAGAAGACAAGCTTGTTTGGAAGCTTATCTACTCTCTCCTTGAGTCATGGGACTCTAAAAAGACAGCCATTATCGAAGCCAAGAATCTCAAGACCTTGAAGCTTGATGCTCTTTTTGGATCTCTCTTTACTCATGTTCTTATGAAGAAAGAAGAAGAAGAAGAAGAAGAAGAAGAAGAAGAA
This sequence comes from Hibiscus mutabilis, assembly GCA_019671005.1. Lineage (NCBI taxonomy): Eukaryota > Viridiplantae > Streptophyta > Magnoliopsida > Malvales > Malvaceae > Hibiscus > Hibiscus mutabilis. Next base: position 37,228,296 of record CM033719.1, on the reverse strand, counting down.
AAAGAATAAGAAGGAGAAGAAGAAGAAGAAAGAGAAGAGAAGAAGGATGTGGAGAAGAAGAAGATGGTAATTTCTCTCAAAGCTTCACATGAGGAGAGCGATTTAAGTGAGGAAGAAGATGAAGAAATGGCTATGTTAGCCAAGAGATTCACAAGGTTCATGAAATCCAACCGTGGAAGGAAGTTCCAACGAAGGGAGGGCTTCAATAACAAGCCTAAGGAGGAAGAGAAGGACCTCGTTTGCTATGAGTGCAAAAAGCCAAGACACATCAAGTTTGTCCCCAACTAAATAAGAAGAGCTTCAGGAAGAAGAAGAAGAAACTCAAGGCACATGTAGCTACTTGGAGTGATGGGGACTCATCCAATGAGAAGGAGCAAGGAGTAGCTAACCTTTATCTCATGGCATTGGAGGATCCTAAGGTAACCTCAAACTTATCTACTTTTGATTTTACATTTGATGAGCTTCAAGAAGCTTATGATGAATTGGTTTTGAAGTATAAAGAATAAATTTTGAAAAACAAGAAAACAATTTTGGATTTGAAAAATCAAAATGATTATTTATCCAAAACCAACATGGAACTTGAAAGGAAGGTTGTGTATACGCAAGAAAAACAAAAAGATTTTGAAAAGAAAAACCAAGACTTGCATAACCTACTTTCAAAAGTCCATGATGACTGTTGCGCGTAATAAGTGCTACGCAATTGTGCAAGTATACACGTCGCAAGTTATAGTATAAAAGATATCTTCTCCACAGGGATTGGTGCCACTTCAAGAATCTAATCTCTTACACTGTAAAAAGTAAAAACACAAATAGAAGATTATAGGAGTTTAACTAATAACTAAACTAGAAAGCAATAGAGTAAAAGAATAGATGAGATCAAATAAGAGATAGGCCAGGTTATCGTGAGTTGAGGTGTGATAGCCGATTGGATCGTCTTGGTAAAAGAGTGCAAGGGCAACTCAGTTGCCGTGGCAACTTGCACAACGGGGTTTCCTTGGCAACTAATCGATGGTTGCCTGGGCGACTAGTTGGGCAACTACTTGGGCATCTGGGCAGCAACCTTCAAGGTTCGGTAGAGCGTTCTTCAATGGTTTCTTCTTATCCCTAAGTCGAAACTCTAGCTACTTGTGCATGCCTTGATAATACATCCCTGCGTGAATCAAGGGTGAACAACAACCAATCTTGCGCTCTTCTTAGCCGTTGAAATCCTTAACTTATTCCTAAGCTGGATTAATCTTCACCATCAATAGATTGAATACAGATCATATTCATTCATTTCTTAAATCTAACTCTCCCGATATTAGATAAATAGATGAAGTTACGAGATCCTCTACCAATTCACTCACAAACAAGAATAAGAACCAAGAATGAATAAACCTTGAATAGAAAAGTGCAAACTCTTATTACCTAAACAAAATCCAATAGTTTCTCACAACCACATGACACAATAACCTTAACCAAATAGATTTAGTTCATGGCTAGGTTCCAAAGAAACACAAGATAAAGAATCCCTAGCATGAACCTAATTGAACAAGAAAGAAAAATATGAAGAATGGATGGAGCTTTGTCGAAATCCTCCTTGCCCTTGATGTTATCGAAAATTCTCTCCTCTCTCCCATTTGGAGTTGACGGCTTGGTGATCTATTTATAGGGCTAGGTCAAAGTCCTCCTTTGAGGAGGAAGTTAAGTTGGAATTAAATTATCTTTAAAGAATATAATTCTTTATTATAATTATATTCCTTCTAGAACTTCTCATATATTCTTGGAATTTAATTCTTCTTTAACCTCTTCATGGAAATCAAACTCCTTTGGGATTTAGCTTTGCTCCACGTCATCTTGGGCTTGTCTAGTCATCAATTTTGACTACCATATCACCTTATTCTTTGTCGACAATTGCCCTGGCAATTGGCTCGGCGTCTCCTTCATACATTGCCCTGGCAACTAGCTCGGCATCTCCTTCATGCATTGCCCTGGCAACTAGCTCTAGCCTTGCTTTGGCAAGTGATCCTGCACATACACACAAAACACACCAAAGCAGCATATTTTCCCACAAAAACAACCAAGTTATGCAATCAAGCTCAACAATGGAAGGAAACATGGATTAATGCATGAATGACTAATTATGTAACTAATATGAGCCTAAGTCTAACAATAATATGAGTAAAAATGGTAAGAAAAATAGTACTTTTGAACACTTATCACACCCTCAAACTCGAACTATTGCTTGTCCTCAAGAAATGCAAACTAATAATTACCTACCAAGACTTCAATTTTCACAAACTTAGCTTTGAACTTGATTTCAATTCTCAGAACCGGGGCACAAAGTATGATTGGCTTTTCATTTTTTGGAAAACTTAGGAGTTACTCGGAATCAAACTATAATGCTTGTGAGTGTGTGCGGAGTTGTGTGCAAGTTGATTTTTCGGATTCTATGCAAACAAGAGGTTTTCAAATTACTTCATTGTGTTCTTTTTAACATGTTTTAACTAGAGCCGGTTTCGGGCACCTCTAGTGTTTTGTTTTTAGTTTCCTTAAGTTAATTAATTTATTCGACTAGAGACGGTTTCGGGCACCTCTAGAGATCAATTTTTAGCACATACTAGAGCCGGTTTCAGGCACCTCTACCGATCCATTTTTTTAGCACATGCTAGAGCCAATTTCGGGCACCTCTAGCATTCATCCAATTTTTATTCTAATCCCCCAGTTTGTTTAATTATCAACCTAAGTTCACTAGAATTCCTTAAATCAATCAAACCACAATAGTGTTTCATCAAATTTAGCATCATAGTAAAATTCTAAGTTTTTCCATGGTTATCCTAGAATAAAAATTCTATCAATTAAGTGCATTGGCAAAGTCATCATCGGATATTCATCAAATCTAGGCAGTTCTTGTTCCAACTAAAGGCATGGCAAGCAATTTATGTATCCTAAATGCAATACTTAAGATGAATGCAACTAAACATGGTAACTACTAATAACAATCCCCCCCAAACTCGAGTGAGGCATTGTCCTCAATGCATGCATTAAAGAAAAATAAAAATAACAAAAAATAAAATGCAAACGAGGACTTACTCCGAGAGTTTGTCGTCGTGGATGATTAGTTTCCTTTTGGTCGATGTCTTGATTCTCTTGCTTGAACGCGATGGTTGTTTCCTTGTTGTCGATGGTGGAATCGATCCTCGTACGGGGTTGTCCTCATCGTCCTCTTCATCAATGTCATTGGCTTTTCGCTTGGAGGATTCAATTGGTGCGGTCTTTGTTGGTGCAATGGAGGACTCGTCCAAATCTGAAAAATCAAACAATGATTCCGTACGAGTTGATTCGGGCATAGGTGCTTTACCTTTGGCTTTTGCAGTGGTTGCCAGGATGTCTTTAGCTTTGGTTACCGTGGCATCTTCAGGGTTGGTTGTCATGGCATCATCTGTTGCGGTTGCCGTGCCAACTACTTCATTGGTTGCCGGGGCAAGGATCTCTGTAGAAAAGATTGGGAACGGCACGCTGCTGTTTGGGTACTTTTCTAGGATGACTTGGGTGATGGCATTGTTATGCTCCTTCATGTACCGCATGAACATTAGTTTCCGGTCTTCAATTTTCCTTAGATGGCTCGCCAATGGTTGCAAGAGTGCTTCAAAGTGTCCCGGGGTTGATGGTCGAGTTTCCTGGGCATTAGGTGCTTGGGCATTAGGGATTGGCGGGGGCGGCAGGAGTTGCTGCGGCAATTGGAGGCCTTGAGGATTTTTTTGGTGCCTCTCCCATTAGCTTTTAGATTTGTGCTTGATTCCAATCGGACTTTGGTAGGGCCTTTTCATCGGTGGACTCACTTGGGACATGCATCTCCTTGCAAAGATTAGAAATTAAGCAAGGGAAGAAAAGAGAACCCTTATCTTTTGAGCTACATACAAAAATCTTATCACAAATAATTTTTCCAATGTTAATTATGCGATTATGCAAAATAGAATGTATGAGCAAAAGACGTGGTATATCAACGGTAGTATTGTGTGTGGTGGGCATTAAAGAAGTTTTAACAAACTTATTCCATGGTTTTGCCTCGGGTTTAAGCCGAAGGCGATTTACCGTGCCTTTGTATTTACCGTCGTTCCAATGAGTTCCCAGTTGAGTGAGTTCTTGAAGCACCTTGTCGAGTTGCTTGGGCGTGATTTGATCAACAAAGGCTTGATGCTCGTCCTTCTCAATGTAAAGCCCGTAAAAGGTGTTGATGTTTTCGGGGCTTATAAGTATGGCCTTGTCACGAGCAAAAACATAAGGATTATCCGGGATAGGTGAGTGAGCATAGAATTCTCTTACCATGAGATGTTACCCGGTTTCGATTGATGGCAAAAGATTTGCCACTTTTGATGTGCAATCCTCTCGAAGATGAATGGTTCAAGGCAAAAATCTTGATGAGAGTTGGAGTATTCAAAGCCTTGTTCTTCGTAAATCTTTCGGCTTTCAAACTTGGAGTGAAATCTTTCTTGAACCACCGGTGTAGCAAACTTCTTGTATCTTGGTTCTTTGGAGGAACTTGGATGAACCAAAAATTTAATTTTGGATGCCATGGATGATCTTGGTTGTGAGTTTTGTAAAAACAAAGAAAAGAAAATAAAAGAAACTAAAGAGTTGCAAGATGAAAAGTATGAATAGGTTTCTTGGAAGTTAAGGATGATGGGTTATATAGAAAAGATAGGTAGTAAATATGGTGGGTGGGATTAATTTTGGATAGAAAATAAAAGGGGTTTCGGTTTAGGGGAAGGTGACGGCTAGGGGGTTTAATTAGGGTAAGTTGGAGGCATTATATAAGCCTTAGATTCAGCCCATTAATTTCCTTGTTGAAGATGTTTTCCTTCTTGGATCAAAATTCCTCTTTATCTTGAACTCTTTTCCTACAATTTAAAGACAAATCAAATAAGGATTAAAATTAAAGATAAACTAATAAAAGAAAATAAATAAAGATGTGTAAAGGGATTCTTAAACTTAAAAAAATAAAAAAAAGAAAATAAATCTATCCTAAAAATATAATAATAATCAAAAATAAAAATAAAAAAATAATTAGTTCAAAAATAAAAAAATAATCAGAAAAAATAAAAATAAAAATAAAATATCGAATGGAGAGCATGCTCATGCATCTCCTAAGTTGACCCCACTTCTTTGTTACGTTCCACATGGGCACCATTGTAGTGCTTTAATCTTTGTCCATTAACTTTGAATTCATGTTTGTCAGTGATGGACTTGATTATCACGGCACCATGGTAGAATGGTTTAACAACTTCGAATGGTCCTGACCATCTTGATTTCAGCTTTCCCGGGAAAAGTTTTAGCTGAGAATTGAATAAGAGAACTAGTTGCCCTGGCGTGAATTGTCGCGGCAATAGTTTCTTGTCTTGGCATTGCTTTGTTTTCTCCTTGTAGATTCGTGCATTGTTATAGGCGAGTGCACGGAATTCTTCTATCTCGTTGAGGTCCAACAAACGCTTTTTTCGGCACTTTCCCAATCCATATTCAAGGCCTTGATTGCCCAATATGCCTTGTATTCGATTTCCACCGGTAGATGGCATGTTTTGCCATAGACAAGTTGGAAGGGGGACATACCTAAGGGTGTTTTGAATGCAGTGCGATATGCCCAAAGTGCGTCATCTAGTCTTAATGACCAATCCTTCCTAGAGGGATTTACAGCTTTCTCGAGTATACCCTTCAATTCTCGGTTGGAAATTTCTGCTTGCCCGTTGGTTTGTGGGTGATATACCGTGGCAATCTTGTGTGATACGCTGAAGCGTTGCAACATCTTGGCAATAAGTCTGTTGTCAAAATGCTTGCGTTCGTCACTGATAATTGCTCTCGGCATCCCAAACCATGTAAATATGTTTTTCTACAAGAATCATTGCACGGTCTTGGAATCGTTGTTGGGAACTGCAGCTGCCTCAACCCATTTAGACACGTAGTCAACGGCAAGTAGAATGTAGAGGTTGCCGAATGAAGATGGGAAAGGTCCCATAAAATTGATCCCCTACACATCGAATAATTCCACCTCGTTGATGTTTTGGAGCGGCATCTCATGTCGTCTAGAGATATTGCCCGTCCTCTGGCAACGATCACATTGCTTGTAAAAGTCCTGGACATCTTTGTACAATGTTGGCCAATACAAACCGGATTGCAACACTTTGGCCGCGGTACGAGTTCCTCCATAAGGTGAAGAATGGCATTGTCGGAGTACATTCTGCTGCTCCTCTTTAGGGATACATCGGCGTATAACCTGATCTGCACATTGTTTAAACAAAAGAGGCTTGAATTCTGTTCAAGAAAATTGCACAAGGGTTTAGTGATTTTAGAAAAATTATGAATGAACCTCCTATAAAAACCTGCATGTCCAAGAAAGCTTTGAATTCCTTTGACTAAACTTGGTGGGGGTAATCTCTTGATCACATCCACCTTGGCTTTGTCTACTTCAATTCCCTTGGATGAAATCTTGTGGTCGAGCACTATTCCTTCATCTACCATAAAATGACACTTCTCTCAATTGAGGACTAAATCAGTTTCTTCACATCTTGCCAACGCATTCTCTAAATTGCAGAGGCAGCTGTCGAAGTCATTACCAAAAACAGAAAAATCATCCATGAAGATCTCAAGAAAATCTTCGACCATGTCAGAAAAGAGTGCCATCATGCATCTTTAGAAGGTTGTCGGGGCGTTACACAATCCGAACGGCATCCTTCGGAAAGCATAAGTACCGTATGGGTATGTGAAGGTTGTCTTTTCTTGATCTTCTGGTGCTATGGCAATTTGATTGTAACCTAAATAACCATCAAGAAAACAATAAAAGGGTTTACCTGCAAGACGGTCAAGCATTTGATCAATAAAGGGTAATGGGAAGTGATCTTTCCTAGTGGCTTTGTTTAGCTTTCGATAATCCATACAAACTCTTATTGAACAAGAAACAATAACCTTAGCCAAATAGATTTAGTTCATGGCTAGGTTCCAAAGAAACACAAGATAAAGAATCCCTAGCATGAACCTAATTGAACAAGAAAGAAAAAGGTGAAGAATGGATGGAGCTTTGTCGAAATCCTCCTTGCCCTTGATGTTGTTGAAAATTCTCTCATCTCTCCCCTTTGGAGTTGACGGCTTGGTGATCTATTTATAGGGCTAGGTCAAAGTCCTCCTTTGAGGAGGAAGTTAAGTTGGAATTAAATTATCTTTAAAGAATATAATTCTTTATTATAATTATATTCCTTCTAGAACTTTTCATATCTTCTTGGAATTTAATTCTTCTTTAACCTCTTCATGGAAATCAAACTCCTTTGGGATTTAGCTTTGCTCCACGTCATCTTGGGCTTGTCTAGTCATCAATTTCGACTACCATATCACCTTATTCTTTGTCGACAATTGCCCGGCAACTAGCTCGGTGTCTCTTTCATGCATTGCCCTGGCAACTAGCTCGGCATCTCCTTCATGCATTGCCCTGGCACCTAGCTCTAGCCTTGCTTTGGCAAGTGATCCTGAACATACACACAAAACACACCACAGCAGCATCTTTTCCCATAACAACAACCAAGTTATGCAATCAAGCTCAACGATGGAAGGAAACATGGATTAATGCATGAATGACTAACTATGTAACTAATATGAGCCTAAGTCTAACAATAATACGAGTAAAAAGGGTAAGAAAAATAGTATTTTTGAACACTTATCAATGACCACCAAAAGGAAGTGGGTGATCTTAAAGCTTATTTGAACAAGGTTGGGACACCTTGTTTTGAAAAAGGAAATCATTCAAAACCCAACCATGTGAGAAGAAACTTTAATGGCCACAAACATAGAAGCTTCTGAAGGCACTCTTATGGTAAGAAAGTTAGAAGTGTTTGGGTTCCTAAAGAGGTAGTTGCTTCTAAAAATGTTGATGATATTGCTTCTTGGATTCCCAAGGGAACCAAGATTTTGGAAGCTAATACTCATGGACCCAAAAGAATTTGCTTACCTAAAATCAAGACTTGATTCTATGTTTGTAGGGAGAGCATTGCTACAAGGCCAAAACTTCAAGTGCAAACTCATGGTACCTTGATAGTGGATGCTCGAGACACATGACCGGAGACAAGAGTCAATTCTTAGAGCTGAAACCAAAGAGTGGAGGAGTAGTAACTTTCAGTGACAACTCTAAAGGTCACATTGAAGGAATTTGTTCTATTAGTAATCACTCTTCTATACTCAATGATAATGTTTTATATGTCACCAGTCTTAAGCATAATCTTTTAAGCTTAAGCCAATTATGTGATAAATCTTTCAATGTCATGTTTGATTTAAATGGTTGCAAAATCATTGACATTGAATCCAACAAAATTATGCCTATTGGTCATCTTATAGTAAATATTTACATAGTGCATTTAGATGACATTCATATTTCAAATGCATGTTTTGTTGCAAAAGATGAGCATGATTTATGGTTATGGCATAGAAAACTAGGACATGAAAGCATGAGTGTTTTGGAAAAATTGATTTCAAATGATCTAGTAAGAGGTTTGCCAAAAATCAAGTTTGCTATTGACAAAATTAGTGATGCATATGCTAAAGGCAAACACAAAAGAGTTTCTTTTAAATCCATTAATGATGTTTCTACTAGTAGAGTTTTACAATTGATCTATATTTATCTTTTTGGCCCTATTAGAACTATGAGCTTGGGTGGAAAATAATATGCTTTTGTTTTAGTTGATGATTACTCTATATTTACTTGGGTTCTATTTTTAAGTACCAAAGATGGGCCTTTAGAAAAATTCATCATGTTTTCAAAAGCAAACTAAAATGATGTTGGTTACTTTTTTTTCTCATGTTAGGAGTGACCATGGAACCGAATTTCAAAATCTAGGTTTTGAAGAGTTTTGTAACTCTAATGAGATTAGCCATAATTTTTTGGCTCCTCGCACACATCAACAAAATAGGGTTGTTGAGAGGAAAAATAAAACTTTAGAAGAAATGGCTAGAACCATGCTTTGTGAAAACAATTTGCCTAAGTATTTTTGGGTAGAAGCCACTAATACGGCTTTCTATATTGTTAATAAAGTAATGATTAGACCAATTTTGAAGAAAACACCTTATGAGCTTTTCAAAAATAAAAAGCCTAATATTATCTATTTTCATCCTTTTGGATGTACATGTTTTGTTTTAAATAATGGAAAAAATAATTTAGGCAAGTTTGATGCGAAAAGTGATGAAGTTATTTTTCTAGGTTATTGTTTAAACTCTAAAGCCTATCGAGTATTTAAGAAAATAACTTTAGTGGTTGAAGATGATGATGATGTACGAATTTTGGATGCCAATAATGGTGAAGGACAATCATCAAAGGTAGAATAAGTTTCACCTAAGGAAGAACCACAAGATCCACCTATAGAATCCTTAAAGGACATGTCTCTCGACGAAAGGGAGGTCACCTACCCAAGGGAGTTCAACTATGTCAAAGGTGGTGAGATTTTGGGCGATCCATCCAAAGGGGTAACCACTAGATCCTCTCTTAGAAATACATGTAATTTTGTTGCATTTATCTCATGCATAGAGCCTAAAAATATCAAAGAATCATTTAATGGTGATTATTGGAAATTGGCTATGCAAAAAGAGTTAAATCAATTTGAGAGGAGTAAAGTTTGGACATTAGTTGAAAGGCCTAGCAATAAATCTACTATAGGTACTAAATGGGTTTTTAGAAACAAACTAGATGGGAGTGGTAACATAGTGAGAAACAAGGCTAGACTTGTTGCTCAAGGTTACACTCAAGAAGAATGAATTGATTTTGATGAAACCTATGCACCTGTATCTAGAATAGAAGCTATTAGGATGTTTCTTGCATTTTCATGTTAAAAAAAAGAGGAAGTGAACTAAAAATTTATTTTGGTTTTTTTATATCAAAAAGGGGGAGATTATTAAACGTATATTTGATTTTGATATAACAAGGACTAATTTATAAAAAGAAATAAATTTTTAAATACTCAATTTAATCACAAAATTGATAGACTTTCGAACTTAAAATTTTCGTAAGTCAAAACTTAAATCCCCAAATATTTTCTAAGTGTTTTGGTACTCAAAATAGCCAATTTGGTACAAGAGTACCAATACGACCTATGGCGTATTGGTATGATTTTTCGCTATTGGAAAACTGTTTTATACTTAAAGGCTATAGGGTACCGATACGTACGCATTATTATACCTGGAAACCAAATTGCAATTGAGTATCGGTACGGCTTGTAGTGTACCGGTACAAAGGGGTTAAAGACTTTCCAAATCTTTGTATTTATTATTCGACCGTTGCCTTTTCAGTTTATTGGAACCATAATTTTTGAAAAAAGGTTACTCGTACCGATACCCTTATAGGCGTATCGATACAGACTTTTAACCAAAACATCTAAGGATTCCAGTGAGCAAAATCAGTATCGATACGCTACAGATCGTACTGATACCATCTTTAAAATCTTCACTCTATATCGATATAGTTGGTCGTGTATCAATACCTCTTTGTTACAACAGCTCTTTCTTCTTATGGCAGGTACCGATACAAGTGCTCGAGTACCAATACCCAGTGTTAGCAGACAACATTTATTGCGGGGAAAATGTAGCCCAACGGCTATAATCAATATCCCAACTACCCAAACAGCTAGAAATCAATGAGGGGGTATAAAATCAAGTCTCCAAAGCTTTTTCAACAACTATTCAACAAGTCTAAAGCATTCAAGCACACATCCAATATCTTTGAGCCATTTATTGTTAAATCTTGTAAACTCACTTGAGTGGTCTTAATTATATTCCTTTTATTCAAGTGTTGGGGTTTTAGTGAGCCTATAATTGTGCAAGCACTCTACCTTGTGAGGATTTTCAGTTTGTTAAATTGTATTTTTCTCTTTGTGAGAGTTCTTAAGGTTTTGGGGTATAAACCTTAAGGGAGTTGTAAGGTTATCTCCTTGAGCCTCAAAAAGAAAGCAAATCTAGTGGATTTGAGAAATCCTTAGTGTGGATAGCTAAAGTAGTGGATGTAAACCTTGTTGAGAAGGTTGAACCACTATAAATCTTGTGTCCCAATTTTTATTACCTTTCCATTTACTTCTACCAAAATTTTTAATTACCAACTCACCCCCTCTTGGCCATCTTGCATTGATTGTCCATCCCAACAGAAGATGCTTGGTGAGAGATTCCGAGCATAGGTGTATGTATTCGATGCTTAGTGGTCGCGGGCCTCACCCCATAGAGTGCAGGATCCTAATGTTTAGTGGATGCAGGCCTCACTCAGAGTGTATGATCCCAATGCTTTGTAGATTCGGGCCTTTCCGGATCTGTGGTATAACTTTGTGTGCTTTTGCTCAAATGATCTGTAAGATCCCGAGTATGTTTGTGCCTTGTGTGTCATGTATGATGAGAGCATGTGTTTAGGCGACTAGTGGTAGCGTCACGTGCTTATTTATCTCTTCGTACTGCTCGTACTAGCTTGCATACTTGTGTTTATGATTAGCATGAAATATAGTAGAGTAGATGTGTACCACTGAGCTTTGCAAGCTCAGCGCTCGAAATCGTTGTTTTCGTGCGTAGGTTGATCATTGGATTGTGAGATCGAGGAGCATTATCAGTATAGGATTCCAGCACGTGGTGGTTTTTAGAGTACGGTACTTGTGTTTAGTGGGCTATGTATTCATAAAACCTTACGAGATGGAGTTTGTAATCCTTATTTTAGTAATTGTATTAATCAAATCAAATGTTCAAATGTTTTAAATTTAAATTGGAGCTACTTTGTACTGTTGATTATTTACCTATATTTTCAATTGTTGGCTTTAAATATTTTTGAGAAATACATTGTTGGGCTAAACCCAGTTTGAGAAATTTTATGGTTTTAGGTTGGGCTTGAGGCCCAAATATGACATCTGGGTCGAGAGTATTACATATATATGGTTATATTTTGTTGCACAGCTATGTAAAAAAATTTACACAACCCTTCATATTTAAACTATAAAATCTAAAACCTAAATCCCTAGCCCAAACACCCTAAAACTTAAACCTTAAACTCTAAACCCTAAACTTTAAATTCTAATCATAAACCTTAAATTCTACATCCTACAACCTAAACCCTAAACCACAACCTAAATCTCTAAACCCTAAATTTTAAAGGTATTACTAAATTTTTTGATAATAAACAACAGCAAATTGGGTTCATTTTTAGTTTTAAAAAAAGAAATTGTTATGAGATCCAATAATTGGCATAGTGGCTAAGGATGTCTATATTGTCCCATCTTGTATGGGTTTGAATCCCGGTACGAGAATGTAATACCTCTATTTAATAAAAAAATTGTTCCTTTATTTTGGTTGTCCGCTTTTCTTAATTTTCAGATCAATCCAATCTGGATCTTGATTTCATATTCAAGTTCGTTGACTCTCTTCTTTTCCTTCATAAATTCAGGTCGGGTCGGAGCGGGTATCATCTTTCAATGCTCGGGTTGGGGTCGGGCAACTGAAAATTCAACCCGCCCCACCCTGTTACCATCCCTCAGTTAGGAGATATTATATCATGGGTCCTTCCCACCACGTCATCCACAGGACCAACCAATATAATGCATCCATTTTATTAATTTTTTTTAATCTCATCTTTTTACCAAGTGAATCTTCACTCATATTTACTGTAAATCAAATTTAAAAACAGTTTTTACCAAGTGAAGATTCACTTAGAAAAACGATGACATAAAAAATTAATAAAAGGGATGCATCTTATTGGTTGGTCTCACGTATGACGTAGTAGAAATTCCATAATATAATTTCTCCTCATCTAGGTATCAAAAAAGCGTCCTAGAGTTGATTTAATTTTAAGCATCGGAAAACGTCTTTGTAACACTCAAAATTTTGATGTTATAATGTTTTAGAAGCTTAAATCCTTGAGAAGGTGATCTGAACAATGATATTTTTGTAATAGTATCATAGTATTAGTTTTAGACAATGAAGCCCAATGGGTACAAAATATGAGTTGTCAAAATTAAGTATTTATTTATCTGAAAATTATAAGTGGGAGGACTAAGTAAATATTTATCTAAAAAAGGATATTTTTTAAAACAACCTTAAATATACAATGTTTGGAATACTGCCGTTGAGGAAAAGACATTACAACTAATACCGCAAATATCAAGAGAAAATATTGAATTATTTTGGTTACTGTGAAATGTCATTGGGAACGAGTTACGAGGTGCGAAAATATTAAATATTGAGGGAGGAGAATAGAGTAATCAGATTGGAGATGTTTAATCGTATTCGTCGGTTGTGTTGTTTATATTATAAAGCATTAACCATGCAAATTAGCCATTCAGCCTTTTCATCTAAAATTTGTGGCTACTGATACTTGAGTTGCCTTTGGTTGAAAAGTTTCAAAATCATGTGTCAGCATGCGCCGAGACTAAAGAGATCCTCGTGTGGACAAAAAGGAACCAAATAGTTCGTTGAGTCTAAGCGACAGTGTAGGGTAACATTAAACCTAACAAACTTCACCCCAAGACTCGAACCAATTTACCTTACCCGAGACGCGATATCAATCCAAACATGATTGTCCAAAAACCAAAATAAACCAAATCGAAACCGAAATCGAACCGAATTTTAATTAAACCGAAATAGACCCAAACCGAAAGCAACTCGAACCAAAAGCAACCCGAAATAAAGAAAAGATATTTAAAGAAATAAAGATGGAATGTGAACTTTCGCACAACTCACCAAAAAGTCAAATATGTTGTATTTTATAAAGCCATATAGGGGTGTAGAAGACTGACCCAACTGAACCCAACTGATCTCCTATTGACCCTATATTGACTCGACCTGAAATCAAACGATCCAATACGACCCGACCCGATACTCTAACTGAATCACTACATACCCGAACCAAAAGTAGTCAGACCCGAAATGACCCGAATTTAAACCGATCTAAATGACTCGTTTGCCGCCTCTAGGTTATACGCTGATACTTTTTATTTGCAAACATCAAGAGGTGTTGTGGTTGAGGTTAAAAATATAAAAGCCGAGGTCTATCACTATCAGCAACGCAGACAAGGTTTCCTTACTCTCATCATAACTTCCAGGCTGATATAGGTTTGAGAGTCATTGCTATCCCCTTACCTGGTTACAAGCCAATAATGTCTACGGAGATTTGTACAAAAAAGTGACAAAAATATCGTCTTAAGAATGGTGTTAGGCTTTCATTATTTAAAATCCGGCGAGTTGTTTACTATAACTAACGATAATACTATACATGAGGATTGAGGACTACTTGATGGCTTCCGGCAAATCAATTACAATACATGAATGTTAAAGAATGGCTATAGAATGAAATGACGCATCTATGATTTACCAGGATGATGGAGCCAAACGCACTTTCCTAGCTTCCTACTCCACCAGGATCAAATCTCCAGATCATCCACAGAGAGTTCATTTGGAGTCATCTGCTTCAGTTTCTGCAGGTGAGCAAATACAAAGTTCGGTCAGCTGTTGCAGAAGTATAACCAGAAAGTTGCGGGTTGTTCAAAATCAATACCGTGATAAACTGAGGAGGATCATCAATACTTGTTGAGCCTAAAACAACTTCCCTGTTCAACTTTCTGGTGAGCTTGTGACACACTCTTAGCTGTATGTAAAGGAAATATTTGCGAGACATTATTAGAAATTTCTATCATCACAAAGCTTCATGGTCTTGGATACAGAGATCATATAATTTTTTCATACCTCAGATCTTGTAGCTCCACCAACTATAAATACATAAATGCGTTTGCCCATCTTTTTGAAATCGCTCGATGAATGTCTTAGCACCGAATCACTGAGATGACATGAGAAAACAAATATTGAAATGAAATTCAAAGAGAAAAAGCATCAAGGATAAGAAAGCAAAGGGGCCTGACAGTGACATTGACGAATTAAAACGCATGCATCTTGGTTAAAGGAGCAGTGAGGAAAAAAAGAGAATGACTACTAAGGTAAGTGCTAGGTATGCATAAGCAGGACCTCGAATACCCATCATCTGAACTGCAAGGCCTAGCCCATGTCGGCGTCCTCCTTGATCTCATGGAATGAGCAACTGGAGCCTCATGTATGATGTGGATACAGCAGGAGATGTGCTGTGGAAACTTGGACTAGGATCATTCATGCAAGGGTAATCATCTTTAGATAGTTCTCCTAAGCTAAGTTTTTCGACAAGTTCCTGAAAATGGAAAAGAATTCATGTATAAGTAATACATTCTGCCATGAACTCCTAATATGGCGGATGCAAAGTTGCAACACTTCTTTTACTCATTAGAATAAGTTTTTGAAAGGTGAATGAGCCTGTTATGCAACAAGACAATTGCAATAATAATCCCTCATTGAAGTTTAGTCATTATCAATGAATTACTGCTTAAAGCTTTGGAAACAAACTAATTATAATAAACTTTTTTGGGAAAAAAGAATTGGCATTAGAACATAAATAGAATTGAGTTGAGATATATTAGCTGATTATATAATATTTTGGAGGTCTGGATATAGTATAACTAAATACATTGGAAAAGCATATCACAGAATGAAGTTTAGATCTTTCTCATAAAAAAAAAACATACATAGAAAATTAAATATTTCCCACCGATGCCTCCAAAACATGAATTTCGTAGAAAATAACAAACAATATATCCTTTTATGACCAAAACAGAAAAGAAAATGCAGCTAGTCACAAATGTAATAAAAAAAAGGTTCCCAAAGAATGAATCCAAGTCGAAGTATACCTCTATTATAGGGTAAAAGCGTGATAATTGCCATGTTTCTTGCTCACCACGGCGGTCTTTCCTAGCTGCGCGCTTCTTCTAGAAATTCATAAACAAAGGAACAAGGAAAGAAGAATAAGAACATATATTAACAAGCAAAGAGCAATACCAGATCAACCAACAAAAGCAGAGTTTCAACTAGCAAAACATTTACCTTATGAATATCAAACTTCAAAGAGAAGGCACTTGTTGAACTTTTTTTGGACTCTGATAATGGTGCAAGCAGCCTCATATTATACACAGCATTCACATCCTCGGTTTGTATGTTTGCTAACTGAAAAAATTTAGAGCATCAAGTTAGAGGAACATGCAAATTACTGAAAACTGCTTGAACACAAATCTATAAACGAAAAGAGCAGTATTGTAAATCTAGTAGGAGAAATAAATGGGAGGAGGGAAGGATGGGGTTGAAGTTGAAAGAATGAAAATAGAAAATATTGCAACCTTAATCAAATTAAGACCCTTTTCACCCTCAAACTTCTCAGGGTAAATGGATGCAATAATCATCAGCAAACGCAACTTATTTTCACGAGATACTGCCTGCAAAAAGTGGTATTTCTAGTTTTTAGAAACTTGTCAGGGTAGAATACCTCCTTTTATGCTAGTTAAATTCCTTACCTCATTTGTAGTAAAAAATTTAATTACATCTTTCATTCCTGCATCACCGAAAACAAGGTCTTGCTCTAGTTGCCCAAGTTCTCAAAGCCCTTGATCTCTGATTATTCGATTAATTTTTCCTGCAATCTGCAATCATAAAACTGAATCTGTATGAAGCCACTAAATATTTGATAATCAGCTGCGTTTTCATCCAGTTGTAAAAAATCACAATTCATATATCGGAAATTGGTTAGGAAAAACATTTGAATCATTAACACCAGTTTTTATTCGACAAAAACTGGCTGCTTTTAGACATGGATAGAAGGTATAACTCATAATCATGTCACAAAGAGAAATGGAATCAGCCTGATAGCACAAAAAATAATCCTTGTGAATCATCCAAATATTAAAATGTTTGTTTCACCACCAAGGTCACAATGAGAATTGGACAATTAGACAGAGGAAAGATAGGATAATATATTAATAGCAACAGTGGTACTACAATGCTAAACACAAAAAGTAGTCTCTAGATTCAACGCAAGAATATAAAGAATGTGATCATTCAAAGGAATAAAAGTAGACACCGTACAAAAGGCTAAAACAGAAATAGAGAGTTTTTTCTCTTGGAAAAATGGGGGACGGGGGATAGATAGATATCTGGGGCAAAAAACTCTATGCATTCGCACAGGCAAGAAACTAACCTCAACATGAAGGGACAGCTTCTCAATCTGTTCACTGTATTGTGGCAATGATTGAACCATTTTTTGCAAATCCCTTGTAGAAATTTCACCATCTCTATAAAAAAATGTTCACGTTTAAGGTGAGAGAAGAGTCATGATGTAGCCAAAAGTTCGAAATAAATCCAGCAAGCACAGAATTTTAGAGCATTATCATATTTAAAATATTTAATCCATTCTTTCAGAAGTTGCATTTAAGTATTAATAGTTTCATCTAATATCTTGGCATATGACTATGACCACATAGATGAATCATAGAGCTCAAAATATCAACTTCAAAAGTCAAATAATGAATCTTAGAACCATATGATTGTGAAAAAATGGGCCATGGTGGCCGGAGATGCAATGAATGATGGTGGTTTGTGTGTGATTGGTGGTTAAGGATTTGTTGTTTGAAGAAGATGAACAGGATATTTTCTAGAGAGAACAATGTGTTTCTCTGTATTTTTTTATTATTCTTAATTATCTAATGTATACCGAGTAAGCCTTTAAATAGGCTGATATAGAGTTTTAATATAACTAAAACTATACTTTATCTTTAATTTAAATAATATTTATTTCTAATTTAAATAAGACTTCTAGTAAATCTAAACTACTGATTAGGAATAAACTCTAATTACACATTAAATAAAAACTCTAACACTCCTCGTCAGCTTACACCTTGGTTTTAAAAGGCGCGAGGCGCTCCGAGGCGCAAAAGGTCTATAGAGCCGAGGCGCTAAGCGAAAGCGCTCGCCTTTCGTAGGCGAGGCGCCCTTTTTTCTCTAAAAATTTATAAATTAACTATATAGCATATTTTGTACTTAAAAACATGATAGTTATATTATAGATGCTAAAAGATAAAAATATTTTCTACTTAAATTTGTACTTAAATCTCAAATTAAACAAATTGATATAAGGCGGTGCTAATAGAGTTCTTCTTAAAGACATGGCTGAAGACACAAAAATAAGGAAGAGACCTTTTAGAGGGGAGCCTTTGGTGATGATGTTAACAATTTTAGAAAAAAATGATTCGAACAACAAAACGTTGATATTTGGTACATAATTGATGAATCCATTGATAATCACGAACTTTTGTATTGGTGATTTTATCTCTCAAAAGATGAAAGATTCAACTTGTAAATGTCTATAGACTTCATAGGAGGGGTTATCAACAACATCTAAATCGTCACTAAAATCTTTGGTACTAATTTTTAATATTTTGGGATAATTTTTTTAGTATTTTAAATTTGATTTTATTGTAATATTTGATCACTTTTAATACTTAATAGAATACATGCATATCTTATAAGTTGCTCAAATTCAGATCTTCTAAAAATAATTTATCTTTTCATTAGAACCATTCTTTAATTCTTTTGTAAAATTTTCAATCGTACCTAATTTTGTAGTTTTATGGTGCAAAGTAACTCACTTTATAAAAAAAAAATATGAACAGTTAACCAAATATAATAGTAAGAATGAATTAATCAAATTAACAGTCTCATTTAATTTAGATTATTTTTGCTTAATCAATAAAATTAACATTTTAATCTGTTAGTTTGATATTCAATTATCAACACGGAGTCGTGAATAAATATCATGATTGATTAATATTACGTATAGTCAAAATTTTCTTAAAATATGCATCTTCAAAAAAAAGTTCTTAAAATAAACTAAAAAACCTTTATCAAATAAAATCCAATCAATTAATTCAACGAAAACAGAATGTGGAAGAGTTGGGCTAATGATTCAAAACCCAAGTGCACTGCCAATCTTAGTATTCGTCCTTCAATCAGCAGGCCCATACGTCTGGTGTCGACGAACCGCAACTCCTCTGACAGACCAACCACGTCTTCTTCTCTTGCTTCACCCGTAAAATGATTTTGGAGGCGTCGCCTCAGTAACAAGAGGCGTCGCCTCGCACGCCTCCAGCAAAAGCGTTCAGAGGCGCGCACCTCTTGTGTATCGCTCCGCCTCGACCTATGGATGCGTTTGTCTTGACGCCTCACCTCGTCTCGCGCCTCAGGCGTGCTTTTTAATACTAAGGCTTACACTCCTCAAGCTCTAACACTTCTTGGATAACTTACACTCCTCATTCTCTGGAGTCTTTGATTTGAAGAGTGAGGATAGAACCATGATGTTCTTGCCAGTGTTTAAAAGGGCGAAAGGCGCACTAAGGCGATAGGGATTTTATAGCCGAGGCGCAAGGCAAGCGCCTTATTGAAGTGAGGCGCACTTTTTAAAAATAAGAGATGCATGTTTTCCAGTTGTAGAATAAAGCAAAAAGAACAATTCATGCATTGTAAACACCAAAGAGTATTCATCATCAACATTTTATATTAAGCATCACTTCAAAGTTTTTTACATTTAATAAAATTTTGGGTGGTATGAATAATGGGGTTCTTTAAATGTTCAACTTCAACATGAACCAATCAAGGAGAATGTATAAATGCACATGAAACAGAGTACTAAGAAAAAAAGAAAATTTAGTACATTAAAAAGGACTATAAGTTCAACAAAGCTATTAATTTCATTTACCTTTAACTTTTCAATCAAAAAGCATATTGCATTTTATCATGCAATATAAAAAATTTTATACTGTAAATAGACAAAGCTAGCTATATAATACTCTCAAAAAATATATATAATATGATTTAAATTAAGGATTTATATCTAATACACTAGCGGTGAAAACTTTTAGATTTCACAAGCGCCTTAGTTTTAGGGTTTATGGACTCAATTTAAGGTATAGGGTTTAATGATTAGAATTTAGGAGCTAGAGTTAAGATTTAGGTTTAGAGGTTAGGGTTTAAGGTAATATATTAAGGATTTAGGTTTTAACCTATAAACACTAAATTATAACCCTAAACCCAAAATTCTATTCACAAAGGCTAAACTTTAAACTACTAAACCTAAACTCTACACCCTAAATCAAGTCCCTAAACCCTAATATTAAGACGCTAGTGGAAACTACCTGTGTATCAAATAATTATCCATAAATTAAATCATGATAGAAATAAGTTAATTCAAGATTAATTTAAACTTAAATTAACTCAAATACGCAATATTGTATCAAAACAATTAAATTTAGTTCAAGTTTTAAAACTCAACCAAATTAATTTGAATTTAAATTCGATCCAATTTAATTAATATTTGTATATATCATGTGTTATACTTTAAGTTCAAATTACACATTAACTCGACTAAGTTAATTTAAATTTCATTTGAGTAATGTTATTTTTGTGTGGTCCCCACCTTTGACCCAAGTTAGTATGTAAAACACAATAAAAAAAGACAAAAAGAACAAAAAAAATAAAAAGGTGTGCCTCATTGAAGTCGCCTCGCCTAGACCCAATTAGTCGTTTTACCCTCGCCTCGCCTTAGCGCCTAGGCGCGCCTCAGTTGCGCCTTTTTAAACACTGGTTCTTGCGCAGCAATTGTTGATGTCATTCAACTTATGGTACGCTTGAGATGGTTGATGCATCAGTTGGAATATCAAGACTACTCCACAGGATGCTCCAGCATAAAGTTCCTGACTAAAAGGTATGCTCCACATGATGCTCTATATATCATGTGTTATGTTTTAAGTTCAAATTACACATTAACTCGACTAAGTTAATTTAAATTTCATTTGATTAATGTTATTTTTGTGTGGTCCCCACCTTTGACCCAAGTTAGTATGTAAAACACAATAAAAAAATAAAAAAAGACAAAAAGAACAAAAAAAATAAAAAGGTGCGCCTCATTGAAGTCGCCTCGCCTAGACCCAATTAGTCGTTTTACCTTCGCCTCGCCTTAGCGCCTAGGCGCGCCTCAATTGCGCCTTTTTAAACACTGGTTCTTGCGCAGCAATTGTTGATGTCATTCAACTTATGGTACGCTTGAAATGGTTGATGCATCAGTTGGAATATCAAGACTGCTCCACAGGATGCTCCAGCATAAAGTTCCTGACTAAAAGGTATGCTCCACATGATGCTCTAGCATGCAGTTCCTGACTGAATCTACACTCCCCTCAAGCTGGTAGTTACACATACTAGAGTTTCAGCTTGGATCTTTGATGTAAAATCCCTTAAAAAAATATTATCTAGTTTTTAAGGTTAAACTAGAACCTCTTCTCCTATCTTTTAAGATAGATAGCTAAGATAGAACCAAATACTTCTCTTTATCTTATATGATGGATGGCTAAGATAGAACCAAATAGTTTTTAAGGCTAAACTATAACCTTTTCATCTATCTTTTTGACTGGCTAAGATAGAATCATTAAATAGAGAACAAAAGAGCAAATTAAACGAGTAGAAATTTTGCCAGAGAAGTAAGATTCCAACGAGGGAGAAGCTAAGGAACGAGTGTGGCCTAATGACAACAGCGGAAAAGAAAAACAATGTGCATCTGAAAAATTAGATCGCCGTCGATCTGTTTCAGATTAGAGATGGCAGCAGTGGTGACGGCATCAAGACCGTTGTTGGCTCATGATACCATGTGAGAAAGAGGTCATGGTGGCCGGAGATGCAATGAATGATGGTGGTTTGTGTGTGATCGGTAGTTAGGGATTTGTTGTTTGAAGAAGATGAACAGGATATTTTCCAGAGACAACAATGTTTCTCTGTATTTTCTTATTATTCTTAATTATCTAATGTATACCGAGTAAGCCTTTAAATAGGCTGGTATAGAGTTTTAATATAACTAAAACTATACTTTTATCTTTAATTTAAATAATACTTATTCCTAATTTAAATAATACTTATTCCTAAATCTAAACTACTAATTAGGAATAAACTCTAATTACACATTAAATAAAAACTCTAACACTCCTCGTCAACTTACAATGATAAAGCTTCAAAGCCAGTTGCAACAATTTTCTATAAAATGAATTTAATGATTAGTAACTATTTAATTGTACAACACTGATGAAACAACCAGAAGGTGCAATATATTCTATAAAACTTTCATGCATACCACGAATAAAGTAAAAACAACATTTACACAAACCTTGAACCATGTTGAAGTTGTGCAGCTTTATTCTTTGATACAAAATTGGTCATCTTGTCATGCAACCTGTCACTAGCCTAAGAATACACCAAGGGTCAATCAGGATTCAACATGGAGTGCAATGTTGGTCAGACTCAGGAGTATTGGACATTATATAGGTCATACATGAATGTATTCAATTTTGTTAAGTTTTTTCCTTCTACGTGGCAGTTAAGATCCCATATCCATGTCCAATTTTACATGTCTGACATGTGTCCAATCTATGCACTTGATGGAAATGAAAAATTAGAGCAACAATGGTCAGGCATACGAAGAAGAAAGCACCATACATACATCTGCTATATGTGTGTGTCGAAGCTCAAGCCATATGGGATCATGCTCCTCCAAGAGAACCTTTTTTTTCTCAGAAGGGCCTCCTGTTTTGCTTGGAACCTAAACAGTACACTTGCTTGACATATAGAAACCAAAAAGAAGTTCTAAATAATTCAAGAACATACTGAAACTGATGACAGCACATACCTCATGCACATATTTATTCCCCTCCATATTCAGTAGATCATGGCACATGGCATCATAAGTCCACTCATGTATGACAGGAGTAATCTAGATAAGAAAGTAACCCAGTAATCATAAGAAAATTGAACAAGCATGCAATACAGATCACATTAGCTTCAACCAATATTAATATGCAAACCTGATCTATAGATCTATCAAGGATGAGCAGCTCGCATGTTTCTTGTTGAGGGAAGTTAGGAATTGATTTACATTTTACAAGACAATTCCAGATTCCAGCTGCAAGCTTGGTAGGAATTAGATCACGGACCGTAGTCATGGTCATTGGATCGAGAGACTTGGCAGCACGGTAGCGCACAAAAGGAAACTCCTAAAAATAAAAACACATCTGAGAAAATTTTACTATTTGAGAATCAAAATTCAAAAAGACAAGCATATACCCTTAATGAAGCAAATACTGTGGCAATGCGGTTAGCCATCACATTCAAACATGCATCAGCTTTGCGAGTATTTTCCTCATCACCAAAAAGGTCCTCAAGAGCCTTATCATTATCGGTGATGAAACCCTGTAGTGAGAAAATCAAAGTTCACATGATAACAATGGCGAAAAGCCATTACCATCAATTGAAAAGGGCGGAGGTAGAGAGAACTAAATGTCAGACAAAGTTTTTCACATAAGCTCTAACTAGATAATGATAAGATACACAAGCTTCAACATATATCAAAAGAACAGAGACTAGCTTAAATCTCAAAAGTTAAAAACTTCCAAAACCATCTTGATCCCAAGATAGGACATGTCAATTGGTTATATAAAAGTATCTACATATATTACTTATTCTTCACCAAAAGTTTTTCAGGCTTAAACCACCAAGGCTTCTATAAGGACTTAATTTTTGCTAAATTTCGCATCTTAAATTTTAGGCCTGATGTTGTGGATGCAAGTACCAAATAAATCTAAATGCACTGGTCACCACAAGAATATGAAAGCACCACATGAGCTATTATATTTTCTCAGGAAAAATAAATGATGATTAAGTGACCAAATTACCTGGTTGTCTATTGCAAAGTACTCCAAGTTCATCTGCATATGCCAACCAAGAAGCGATCAGCACTAATTGACAACCCACCAATCAATAGAGAGAGCAATGTGAGTAATTCGCATAGTGTAGATTGCTTCAGGCAAACTGGCAATCTAAAAGAGGAGAGGGGGGGACCCTAACCTCGCTCAATGCACCTATGCGAGGTAAGACAGTTGAATCCTTCTTGATTTGAGCAACCAATTCTCTTGAAATCGGTGAACTGAAGTAAACAAATGCCCTTTTCCATATACCAAATAAAAGAAAATATAAACATCAGAAGCTGCAATATTCTCAGAATTCAGAAGATTCAACCACTCATATAATGTAAAGTAAAAATCCTTTCACGTACTTCTTGTATAAGGGAGTCCTTCCAGCCATGTCTGACAAAAACATAATAATACTGCAAAAGCACAGAAATGAAGCAATAAAGGGGTGAGGGGGAAAAACCCACATGAGAAAATGGATTATGTTGAACTATGTCATATATACGTCTCACGTAAACATTTCCATCCAATGATTAGGATAACTAAATCTTTACAACAGGCATGCATTCATGCACACATCGTTACTTGAAGGGACAGTTATACTAGAAAGTAGAAAAAAAAATATAAGGCTTTGGCAAGTTTAATTTTCTGATGTTGGAAGTATGAAATGTAGACCTAAGTGGGAAAACTGAAAATGCTCCGTATAAAGTCTGCAACTGCGAGAAAATTGATTACTTTGTCTGCCCTGTAAATGTAAAAATTAAATGCATAACAACAGGGGCGAAAGGGCTAAAATGTGATCCACACATAAAAACCCATCCAATAAGAAAAATACCTACCCCAGCTAAAGCCTTAATAATTGAAACTAAGTAAAGATAAAGGCCATTACTTCTCTTTGGTTGGTTGAATGAAGTATAATAGCATCCATTGATGGCAATGGCTGCCTGCGTCTGTATAGGTCTTCTACCACTGCATTCCAAAGCCAGAATCATTAAACTTAAAAGAGAAAATTGATCCTTGAAAATTTAAGATAATGGCATAACTTATCTAACAAATTATTATTTCAATGTCCACCCTGTTGGAGCAGTTGTTATGCAACAGTTAAAATGAAGCTTGGCATACATGAAACACCTTCTGCTGTGATGTCACCCATCTTGCAAGAGTAAGACATTATCTTAACTGTAAGTTTATCCATGATTAGCACCTGCTTAGAAGGGATTGAAAAACAAGATAAATAATAATTTTTCCAGTAACCGGTAAAAATACCAACAGGGCAAAGCCAACAAAAAATGAAAAAAAAAAAAAAAATCAGCGTACCTTCCAGTTAGATTTTGTGTCTGTTTTTGCAGAACGAAGCATTTCATGTAATAACCCTTTACATACACCAAGTATATGTAAAACATCAAACCAGTTCAACCACACAAAATTAGTCAACATGATCATGCCTAAGGAATAAATGAAAAAAAGCAGTAACAAAAAACGCAGAATTCAAATACTTAAAACCTTGTTTTTTTTAGGTAAAAACAGAAAATTAAGGAACAGGAAAACTAGATGAACCTAGGAAGAAACTTGTCGAGGGGTAGGGACATCCTCTTATAGTCCAGCCCCATGCTTTTAAGCTTTAACATGCATGTGCAGCCTTGATTATACTAGTCGAAACATCTTACACTTCTGCAAAGTGCACAGCTCGCAATTGTTTTTAAATTACATATTTTCCTATTCCTTTTATGTGTAATTTCACATTGGAAAGTTAGGATAAACTCTTATGCAATGAAATCAACTATAGTTCATGAAATAGGGACTCCTTTTCATGAAAAGTATCATCCTTATAATATAGCTCTAAGAAAAATGCAAATAATGCAGTATATAGCACAATCATAGCACTAATTTTATGCTTTTTGTATTAGCATTGCTGGAAAAATAGGTTATTAACGTTCTTTATTCAAACTTTTATGCATCAAAATCAATAAATTTAAAAAATACAGTTATGCGGTTCAGTTATGAAATGATCATAATATCTTTTCTTTTTGGTTTTCCCTTTTCATCTTCAAAGTGAATTTCTTCAAAATAAGAAACTTCCTAAAACCACAAATTTAAGTCTAGCTGAATTTATTGTTTAGAATATTATCAACTTAACTGACAAATTCATTACGGAAATACACAGTTGAAAATTCCATGATTAGGTTGGAACTATTACTAACGACTCTGAAACCAGATAGATTATAAGCAGAATGATTAGAGAAGAGAATACTAATATTTCTAAAATGAACAGGGAATTTTGAATAAATAGAGAATATAAGAGTTTACTTTCACGGCTGATTTGCTTGAAATACTTGTAGTTGTGGTCGCCGGAGGCGGAGGAAGAGTCGG
Source organism: Hibiscus mutabilis (assembly GCA_019671005.1). Classification (NCBI taxonomy): domain Eukaryota; kingdom Viridiplantae; phylum Streptophyta; class Magnoliopsida; order Malvales; family Malvaceae; genus Hibiscus; species Hibiscus mutabilis. The sequence continues at coordinate 37,202,275 of CM033719.1, read as the reverse complement.
AATCCGAATACGACATCGTTTAGAGAACCCTCCGATCAACCGATCCAGATAAAAGTGAAGCGAATGGAGGGAGATCCTGGAGTAATCAAAGCAGAAAAGCAAAAAAAGGGGGGGAAATGAGACGAGAAGGAATAGGAGATTGTATTTTTCGTTTGTTTGTTTGTTTTTTTCCTTCAATTGGAAACTATTATTATTATTATTCACAACTCTATAATTTATTTGTCAAAAAAATACAACTATATAATTTAATGAGAAAAGAGGAATTAAAAGGGACAGATGAAAAATAAATTATTTGAATTGAATTTTCTTGTTTTTACGATATGGGATGACGTGCTGACTGAACAAACGTTGAAAGGCTAAATATACATGTATAAAATTAATTTTATATAAGTTTGTGTATTTACATTAAAAATTTAAATTTTAAATTTCTAACTCTAACCTTAAAAAACTAAACCTTAAACTCTATACACTAAATTCTAAACATTAACCTTAAATTCTAATCCTATAACCTAAACCTTAAACTAAAACTCTAACTCCTAAATTAAAGTTTACACGGTCTGTGTATCAAAGTTTTTTCGTATATAGATTTCACACCACATTTCCGTCTGGAACATAGGAAAGAGTAATCCAGCGTGTTGGTAACTTCGTTGAAATTATTTGTATGCCGTTGCTTCTCTTGTGTTCATTCATGGGAATGAAGAAGGTTCTTGATTAGGAAATTTCTTATTTCTTGCATTTTACGATATTCTTCTGTTGGGAAATTTTTATTATTTAAATTATTTTTTATAAAAAAATTATTACCATGTGCTTCATTAAAAAATTTTAAATCTAGTCAAAGAAAAAAAATACACATGATAACAAATACAGAAAAAGATTACGAGAGAACCTCGACCAAAAACCACGATTATACAACCAGTCTAAAAACAAAACAAAAAAAACTGATAACAAACAACCCTATATAAAGGGTAACAAGAGCAACGACACCACACCAAAAACTAACCCGCAACCAATTCAAAGATCACCCGCCATTGGATAGCGTCTGTCATGAGACGACATCGGCATGCAAAAGACTAATAGTTACCATCGAAGGAGCAGGAAATGATAAAACCTTAAAATCATTCGAGGTTGCCTTAGAAGCCATCATATCGGTCACCTTATTACCCTCTCAGGGCACATGTTAGAAACATTCATCCTACGGATGCCTGCACATGTCTGCAATGTGAAGGACGATGCTAGCAAGCCGTGCCTTGTTGAGTTGCTTTGGATAAGACGGATCGCATCTAGACTATCCATCTCAACGATAAGGATTCGAATTCTCAGTTCCCATGCAGAACACAACCCAACATACGCCCCCCATAACTCAGCTTCTACAACAGAGCAAACACCAAGGAATTTATCTAGGTATAGAACATGAGAATCAGCGAAACAAGCCAGCCAATGATTATTAACTAGGCAACGGTTCAATCGCTGGTAAAGGTCACCTCTAGACTAATTAAAATGGGGACCTCAAAATCCCAGATCCGTTAGACCAGAATGAAATAAGAAATATGCAAAGAGGCGACTCCCTCCAATAATGTGATTCGAACCCCCACGTCTTTCATCATGGGATAAAATAATGTTAAAGTCACCACCAACAACCCAAGAAATACCAGGACCGGATCAAGCGATTGTAACTGACTCTAAAGATGTTTGTGTTTTGATGTGTTGGGACTAGCGTAGACCGAGGTGCATTAAACCCAATGGTCAAAATCTGCAAATCGAGATCTACCATTTATGAACTGATTCGATGTGTAAAATTTCTAAATCCACATCTTCACCCTATAATAACCATAATCTACCCTCAAAACCATGTGCTTCAATCCGAAACGACCGAGAAAAATCAAACTTGGAGATTACCCTGTCCGCGCAATGTCTACTCAGACGAGGTCAAACAAAGATACCACTTTCGGTTTATGCTTCTAAAAAAGGACATGTAAATACTACAAAAATTTGGGTTGGTAGTGCCTTGACAATTCCAAAAAAAGAAAACTAGTCATGGAAACCGATTTAAAGAAAATAAGACAACAACTTACTGCACAACAAGGGGCTGCACCCTAGCACATCACCATCCACCATATCATCCAAGGTATTTCCTACAGCTAAAGGCACAACATCCGACGGCTGCTCTGACGACCTATCCTTGACCAAATTGGAGCATCCAGATTCCTTCCCGCAACCTTCGACAGACTACCCGGGACTAATAGAGAGGATAAGTTCTGCACCCACTCAGACCACACCGGACGGTTAGATGACCGAAGCTCAGCTGGTTTACGAATTTGTAACCCTCTCTTATTGTTCTCTTTTGAATTATTCCCTGCACATCCTCGTACTCTAGCAGTTTTACCCCATACTTTGCCAGAATTACCAACACCATTCTCAGCAATACCACAGTAGAGTGATGTTCTGAACGTTTACCCATATTATGCCCAACAACCTCGACCCCGAAGACCGCCATCAATGGTATCACATCATCCTTTTCCAGAAGCTTGTTCTTCGCCTTACTTTTCTTTTTCGAATTCGACCCCAAAGAGGCGACATTCCAAGTGAAAGGTTTAGGCTACGGCGCCACCTTAGGCACCGATACCGCATCACTCTCCTTCACTAAATCCATCGACCAACTGCCACCCACAATAGCCTCGTTAACTGGTGGAGCCATGTCAACCTCTAGCGTAATAGCCCTACTCTCCAAAACCTAAAATCGGGAGCCCCCGGACCCCTCACCCATATGCGGTGTGCCTCTCACATTCTTGAGTGCGCTACAAGCTCTTCGCTTGCGGTTGTCAACTACCATCCATGGTCTAAACATAACGGACTTATCAGAGTTTGGCGGGGCTTGTTTATCCAGACCAACACTAGTGGAACCAGTATTGCTTGCAGCCGCTACACTATTACCCGTAGCACTACAGTTCTCTTTAGCGTGGCCGTAGACTTCGCAAGCAAAGCAAATCTGATGAAGACCCTCATACTCTAATTTTCAAATAAAATTGCCAATACCAATGCATGAAAGAATTGGTTTATTTAAATCCAACATCACAGTTAAGCGTGCAAACTTACCTTGCTCACCAGCCTGAGTGTTGTAGTCAACCTTAACCACTCTCCCTACAACCATGGCAATCAGGCGAAACAAAGACTTAGAATAATAACAATACGGTAAACCTGTAAGCCTAATCCAAACAACGTGGGATGGATGCTTCTCGGACATAGAGAAGGATCTACTTCATGGTTGTACCATCAAATAACTTTCGTATATCGTCCACGACCCTCCGTAAGCAACATGGTATAATTATGTTCAATCTCAAATCTAACCAGGAAATATTGGTTGTCCAAATCAATCAACTGAATCTCCCCTACAGGTTTTCAGAGGGCATTGATGCGAGTCAATAAGACTTTGTACCCAATTAATCTACCTAGCAGACGAATAACTAAAACGTTGCACATATTTTTATCAATTTGGTCGTGTACACGGTCTGAGAATTTTATCGTCGGAAAAGGACCCGACCAATCAATAATATAATCCTCCTCCATAACCGTCACATCCATGACATTCAAACTATGGCTATTCCCGGACGCGTCAGCAGAACTAATATTCTTCGCTGCCATAGTAGCATACATGGTCTTACCAACGTGGTTCGCCCCAGCTACATTGCCTTGCACATCAGTGATCCCTTCCATAACCATCTCCTCCTGTAGGTCCCCCATCTTTTCATCGAAAGCCATATCCTCCCCGTCAAGACCATCCAGAACGCTATCCTTGGACACTTCATCCCCCCAAGCCATGACATTTCCCCGTACAACGTTGCTCCTCCGTGATGATCGGAGATTCTGACCTCTCTGAAACCAATGGACTTGGAGTCTGAGTGTCCTTCTACGGTGGCCGGCCACTGAGGTTCTCATACGGAATAGGACAAAGAAGCGCACTAGGGTTTTGTTGCTTAAATAGGGTTTTTTTTCCACTTTTTATTTTGATTTACTTTTTAATAAGTATAAATCAATAGATTCATTATTTAAATTTTTTAATATTTATATAAAAATCATATATTTTAATTTTTCAAAATTAAAATCTATTTTTTTAGAGATAGGGAGTATCTGTATTTCTATTTTTGATAAAAATAAGTTTAATTTAGTGTGTCAAGGGGGAAATTGCATACACATTTGAGAAGAAAGTTTTTGGACCCCTATTCTTGAATCTCTTCATCGGCAATTGATGTTTTTGAATATTATATTTTAAAAGGATAATTTAAATTTTAAATCATTGAACTTAACTTCCACTTTCATTTAGATTACAAACCTTTAATTTAATAAAATTACATCATTCAACTTTTATTATTGATAAAAAAGTTACTTATACGAACATTTTTAAATAATTCTAACGAAAAAAACTGAAATTGACACTTTTACTTAACATATTTTTCATATATCATTGTTAAATAATGTTTAATTGATCATTTAAATGTTTTTAGTTAGAATTTTCTAAAATACTTCATTTAAATAAATTCAACGAAAAACAAATAATTTTTCTATAAAATTCTAAAAAATATTTAAATTTTCAATTAAAAATTATTTGATGATAATATGCACAAAAATTCAGGTTTTTCTTTAATTTTTTTTGTAAAATTTGTTAATATAAGTGACTTAATTTATTAATAATAAAAGTTCAATGATGTAGTTTGATTAAATTAAAAGTTTGTGGTCTAAATGAAAGTTGAAGCTAAATTCAATGATCTAGAATATAAATTACCCATTTTAAAATTATAAGTCGATATAAATTGAATTTTTAAATAATAATCTTTTAGAGTGAAATATAGCTAGGGATATCAACTGGGCAGGGTGATTACGAATTGTGCTCTCCCCATACCTTACCCCACTAAGAATTTTCATAGCTATCCCTGCTTCCACGACTCATAAGACTAAATTCATCTTTGCTCCACCACCTACGGGGATCTCGAGACCCACTTAATCCCCGCTTTACCCACCCCACAACTCATTTTATATAATATATTTACAAGTATTAGTTAAATAAATATAAACCGTTTTTTATGGAAAAGGTATAAAATACTTGTCCTCTGGATCCTCACCACATTTGTAACATTATTCCAACTGACACTTAGTTGAACAAGATAAAATAAGTACAAAAAAGTTTTTTTAACATAAAGTACAAAACAAGATTGCAATTTGACAAAACAAGAATAAAAATAAAAAAACCCAACAACTAACATTCAATTATTATAGAAGACATAACAAATAGATCTGCTATAGATGAATTCCTTAAAGAGCGAGAATTGAAGGACAATATGACCGTAAGGGATAAAGTATGAGCTTGCAAGTTATGATGTGGGCAAATGATGAGTAATTTTAGGAGTTCATATAAAAGAGATAAAGTGAGAAACTATAGGAGCTGGGCATGAGAGTCGATTAAAATTGGGATAGACTGATGAGTAATTTTTTAAATATTTATTTTTTTAAATATACTTATTATATATACTAAGTGTGTGGGATGATGCGGGAGGGCGGGCGAGGGCGGGTACAAGGTCATACTCACGCCTGCCCCGCCACCCATAGTCAATCTAATTTTCTCCCATCCCACCCACTAACATCCTTAAATATAACTATTATAAATATTTATAAATTGTTAAACTAAAATATAAATAATTTAATTTAAACACCTATTATGATTTTTAAAATTTATGAATGAAAGATCCAACCAAACTAATTTATGGTATCGAAACTAATATTTTAACTTGCACCATACATGGTTTTTTATTATATTTTGATAATGTAAATATATATTTTAGTTTACTTAATGAACTAAAATTTGATGTATTATTAGTGTATTTTTTACGCAATCATGTCTATTTAAACTTCATAATATAAAATATAAATTTCTAACTTTAAGTCGTAAATTCTTAAACCTTAATCCATAAGTTTTAAATTATAAATTCTAATATTGAATCCTAAATTCAAAATTTTAAAATCTAAATCTCACGTCATAAGCCTTAAACTAAATATTTAAATCTTGGCACCTAAGCTGAGAGCTAACTTCAATCATGTAGTGCAGGCTTCATATTGCACTATATTGTTGGTGCAAAGAAACAAATGGATTTAATTGCATAGGATTTGACCTTTTGGGGGTGTAAGTACGATTTCAGCACCACATCCCTCTTGAGGGAAATTCTTTTGATTGCGTTTTCGGATCTCGGCTCTTAATTAATATAAATTAATTGTTGGATAGAGAAAGAATAAAATTTACCTATATTTTTTTAGAAAAAAACAATAGAATTTTTATGTTTCTCAATCCTTTTGTTATTAAATTAACTTTTTTATTATATAAAAAATATTGTAGTTAAAATTTGTTGATGCCTAAATAATTAGACACTAGACAAGAGAGGTGGATAAAAAGACCAAGGTGGTTGGAGGCGATTTCAGGTGGTTCACCCCTATAGATTTGGGGCAAAGAGCCGCAGACAATATGATGGTCAGAGTAGGGAAGGGGAAAAGGAAGAGAGGGGTACTACCCTCTTGGTTCGACCTCCCATTTCTCTTCTATTACATGAGTATTTATAACTCTTGAAACTGTTGGTGATTGGATGGTTCCAAGCCTAGTGACAACCTATGGACGGGTTAGCTGAGATAAGCCTAACTTTCAAGTATCAGACTCTACAGTCTGGTCACGTGGGTGGAGTGTTGTAGCACATGACAGTGTTTGGTCTCAAGACCGTGTAGACATCTGGTTTCATCATCTCTAATATTGCAAGGCTTTGGGTGAGTCATCTAAGGGCCACCTCCAGAGTTACAGAATGCGAAGGCTCTCGAGGTCATTTCGGAGTGCGGAGGTACTAAGTATAACAATTGTCCCCCTTTATCAGAAGAGTACCATAAAGTGGTACGAGATGAAGCATTTGAAGAAAGCTATCATTGTAACTGTTAGAATGCCAAGAGGTGGCTGCATTAACTTAGATAATCATGATGATACAACTTGTGGCTGCTAGAGGACACACATGTTTCTCCATAATTGATGCTAGTTCAAAGTGCAGATTGAAGATCTTTGTGGAAACGTGTACTTTCACTATAAGAATGCCATTGACCGTAATGTTTCAACTTTGTTATATCTTCAAGCTTTCTCATCAATTTCTTTGCAAGTCTTTAGATATAGAAACTTGTTTTGCAATATGTCAGCGACAATGTCGAGAAGATCCAAGAGCATGGAAAAGAGAATTGTCGATAATCATTCAGAGCCAAAAAAATAATGGCTCATTCGAAGGAAAAGCCAGTTTGAATCAAACGATGAGGCTACTACAATGTCATGGCTTACTATGAGAGAATTATGAATTCAAGTTTGAAATTCTCATAGGAGTCAACCGTGATAGCGACTTCTACATTCTATCGACGGTCGATCATGGTTCTATTTTCCATTTTAGCGAGGTTTTATTTCCTACTGCACCCTTTCATAGAGAAAGTCTTGACTTAATATGGGATTGCTCCGGGGTAGCTAACTGAAGCATCATGGTGGATCTTGACTGGCTATTTCCTTGTATGTAAAAAGATAGAGTGGACGTCATCCGTTGTCGTTCTAAATAATCTTTTTTCTTTAAATAGAGTCGGTCATAAGGCCTATGATGGCCTGTTTAGCTTTAAACAGAGCCAATAGAGAGGGATAAATGTCAAAGAGCTTATTAAAATGTGTCTTAAAAAGTCAAAGTTGGGGTTAAACCACACCAAGTATATCAAGGTGATATGGAAGCTAGTCGGAGGCTTCAACTTCCTGCTGCTTAGATGAAGTCTGGAAAGAGTATTATGACTTCCATATATGGGTTGAAAGATTGGGAAAAGATCCAGGTTGAAACATTGATCCGAGGAGACTAGCTGAACATCCCGAAGATCATCGCGATCCAGAACATCTTTAGGTACTGCCTTATTGGTGATAGTCCCAATAGCTCAAAATTAAGGGACATACTTTTGCGAGGTGAGTTCCTTATCGACGTGCCCAACTGTCGAAAATCCTGGCCTTATAGAGGCAAAGATGACTTGTGATAACTCTCTAAAGAACATGTATTTCCTCTTTATTTATTGATTAATTTGTCCCTACATTAGTGCATCATGCATTCATTTTTGCATTTTTAGATTATTCTTTGCATTTCCTATAACTCTAGTCATCTTTGCTCTTTTTATGCAAAATTCTGCCTTTCCTCTTTATTCACTGCAGCCGCCAGCTGTTCATATCTTTTCGGATAAGGATGACGACGCTAGTTGTCTAGTCTATTATAACAGACTGAGTACGAAATTCCTTTACTTAATTCACATGAATGACAAGTGTCCTCCTTAGATCGGCCTATAAAAAAGATATTTTGAGAAGAGAGAAACACACACAATTGAGACTATTATTTTTTCTTCAACTTAAAAAGGTTGAAAACCTCTCCTTTGGCAGCTTGAGCTCAATTTCTGGAGAACCAAGGTGAGGCGAGGTAGAATTCTTGGTGAGAACGAAGATTCCAAGTGCTGAAGCAAGGGGAACGTGTAGATTCATTTGAAAACAAGCTAGGAATAGAGGTTTCAGTTCGAGTTTATACGTTTCTTTGTAATTAGAGACTGATGGTTTACTATTTATTTTGTTGATGAACTTAACTTGTTTTGGAGTTTGATTTTTAATCTATTTTATGAGCTTTCTTTCTTGTTTTGTAGTTAGTAAAACAAGTTAATAGTAACTATTGCTTAAACCATCATATGTATTTTCCTTGTTGCATTTAGTGATCTGCCAAGTTGAACCAAGGGGATTCAATTTCCTTATTGATAATTTATTTCCTTTGTTATTGCATTTTTATTACTCCCACAACAACCTTTAATATCAATATTTTTATCTTTCCTTTACAGTCACAACTACACTCACATTTTTTTGGGATAACTACATAAATAGTACCCCACCTATTCTTGTGTTACTATTTTAGTACCCTACCCATTGTTTTTAGCAAAATGGTATCTAACATTAAGTTTTTGTTCTATTTTGGTACCTTGACCATTAAAAACAAACGAAGATGATGACGTGGTTTATTTTTAATTGGGATAATAATAGTTTTAGTCCCTAAAACTTATACAATTCTATCAATTTAATAATCATCTTAAATATTTGGGTTAAAACTGTAAATCCCCCATTTTATTTCTTCTTCCGGAAACCCAAACCCTTTTTCCTTGAGCCACCATCAAACCTAACTCAAGATTTCATTCAAATTCGATAGAAATCTAAGGTGGAGAACCCGTGTGAAAATTGTCCCAATCCATTGCGATAGCTCAAATAAAACATTAAAGTGATGAACACAAGAACATAGCATGAACCCAGAATCAAAATAATGTTCTTTTCTTCTTTTTTCTAACCTTGGGAAGAAATTGTGATATGACAGTTGGTGTTGTGCAATGGAGAAAGCAATCAAGGTTTGATCGAGTTAACCACGTGTAAAAAACCATGACTTTTTACAAGAAACACAAAAAACAAAGGATGCCGACAGGGGAGAAAGACAGGTCAAGATTGTGTCTAAAGAGAAATCGAAATCTTGAACTCTGACAGTTGGAGATTTTAAGGGAACGGAAATGGGAGAGAAGACAAAATGGATAAATAAATAATAATAATAAAACAAAAATATATGTATTCGACCGAGTCTTTGTTTGTACTTGATAATTCAACTCTTTCTAGGTCATGCACAATGAAAAGCAAGGATCAAAGTAGGAATCAAAAATCCAAACTAAATAATTTTATTTTCTTTTCCTTTGAACATAAATGAAAACTCAAGCCGACTCTGTTTAGGGTTTTCGGGAAAGAAGAAAGAAAAAAAAGGGACTTTTACAGATTAAATCCAAATATTTAAGATAATGATTAAATTGATAGAATTAAGACCAAATTAATAGAAATGTATAAGTTTTGTGGACTAAACTATTATTATCCATATTATCATCTCCGTTTGTTTTTAATAGTCAGGGTACTCAAACAAAACAAAAACATAATGTTAGGTACCATTTTGCCAAAAATAATAGGTGGGTACTAAAACAATAACGTGAAAATAGGCGGGGTACTATTTATATAGTTATACCTTCTTTTTATTTACAATATTGCTTACACCGACATGAGAATACAATCAATATTCCATTCTCGTGGGATCGATATCTGATAGGAACTACCTGTCAACTATATTTGCATCGACAATGTACGCTTGCATAAATCGTGTGACGTTATTTCACCTATCAAGATTTGGCGCTGTTGTCGGGGATGGCGATTATTTGGTGTTTATGTTTTTGTTTGCATTTTTCTTTCTTTTCTTTAGTTTGTAGTTGTTATTAACTTCATCTATTTTTGTTGTTTTCTCTTTTTATTCGCGCAGTTGGTGTTGTATGACCAGAATTTCTGTTATACTACTTCTCTCACATGATCCATAAATTGAAAATACTATTTGAAGCAGACTTAGAGAACAAAGTGCAATGGCCAGACATGCAAACAATGCTACCATACTAATATTGCCGCCACAACATCTTGAGGATCCACCACCTCCTCGACCAGTTCAGATTCAAAATAGAACAATCTAAGATGTTGTAGTACCTCCTCTGGATGATCTACAACCTGAAGTTGTTTAACCACCCATTCAAGCTACAAGTTTTGAGTTACGCCAATCATATTCCAAATGCTCAACACGAATGGGTAGTATACTGGATTGCCACATGAAGATAGGATGGAGCATTTTAAATCATTTTTATTAATTTGTGTTTTTAGTCAACAGGGTATTCTTGTTGATGCCTTAAGTATGTAATTATTTCCTTACTCTTTGCAGGGAAGAGCTCGTACATGATTTCGTGGACTTCTTGCCGTATCTATCACTTCCTGGAATGATCTTGTAACACAATTTGTGTTATGCTTTAATCCACTGACATTAAGCTTGTGCCTAAGGAATGATATCACTACTTATTATCAATTGGATGATGAAAATCTTCACACTACTTGGGAAAGCTACAAGTCACTGTTGTGACAATGTCCCAACCATGGTCTTCAATAAGAAAATCAAATTGAGATATTCTACAATGGGTTGAATGTGTCCACTAGACATCTTATGGACAGATCATCTAATGGACCTTTACTTGATTGCACTTACACTATGCTGTTGGAGTGTTAAAGCGCTTTGCACAAAATAATTCTTAATATCCTATTTCGAGAGCTGCTTCATACAAAGCTACCCCAAGAGTTTTAAAGCTGGCTGATATTTCTTCTCTAAAAGCTCAAATTTCATCTTTGGAGAATAAAATCAAGAATATGGAAAGCACGAGTTGTAACACCCCCGACCCAGATGCCACAATTGGGCTTGAAGCCTAAAACAAAACCATTAAAATTTCTCAAACTGGGTTTAGCCCAACAAGGTATTTCTCGAAAACATTTAAAGCCAACAATTGAAAATATTGATAAATAATCAAAAAGGTACAAAGAGCTCCAATTTAGATTTAAAACATTTGAACATTCGATTTGATTAATACAATTCAAAACAATAAGTGTTACAGACTCCACCACGTAAGGTCTTATGGATACATAGCCCACTAAACAAATTACAGTACTCTTGAGACCACCACATGCTGGAACCCCGTACTGATAGTGTTCCTTGATCCTACGATCCGACGATCAACCTATGTATGGAAACAATGATTTCGAGTGCTGAGGTTATAAAGCTCAGTGGTACACATCTACTCTATTGTACTTCATGCTAATCATAAACATAAGCATGCAAGCTAGTACAAGCAACAAATAAAGATAAATAAACACATGGCGCTACCACTAGTCGCCTAAACACATGCTCTCATCATAGCAAAACATCATAAAGTATTAACAAGTGTACATTAATCATCAATATTAATTATCTCATTAATTCCTTTTAGTGGGTACCAGTACTCGAACACAAATATCGATATGGTACCCCTAGATACCGGTACTTACGCGTGTACCGATACTAATATAGCTTATTGGAAATCCTTACTTCCACAAGTATTAGTATGGGTCGACTCGTACTGATACAGTCCCTAAATTATGTACTAGTATGGCTAAAGCTCGTACCGATACCTTATTCATAAGTTTGCACAATTCCCTTAAATTACGATATTACCACACTCTATCTGATCCCTAAAGCTTATGAAAGTCATTAGGGTTTGTTTACTAACATATTTAATCAATTAATATTAATTATCAGCTTCATGATCATTTATTTGAATATTATCGATTATCAGTCCATTTAGTATAATTTTCATCGAACATGCCAATTCACATTTTAAGTACTCATGCAACACAACATGTAAATCAATCAATTAGATAATTATACAAATATTCAAACGACCCTACACAGTCTCTAAAGATCATAATAGTCTCGAATATTCTTAAGCTCATCAGGCATCTCAATATTTACCAAGTCTCGTAATACCAATCTCAATACATGCTTATTCATCGTCAACCAATTTTGCAAATACTAACACACAAGGCAATCACATTTATGATGCTCATGAAGCAATAAGAGTTCGAGGTGTACTAACCTTAAGCCAAAGTGATAAATCTTCATATAAGCTTCTCGATTATTCCACTTGATCTAATATCCGATCCCAAATAATCCTTGTATAACAACGAATACGAAATTACATCAATTTCATACATCCCTTATTTAAATTACAAGGTCAAATACGTAAAAACAACTTATTGGGTTCAAATTTGGCAAAACGAACTGTACCATCAAACTCAAAACATCGAGAAACCCTCAGGTAGGGTCCTTCGAAAAAAGTCAACGCCGGTTAACAGTAGCGACAGCGACGATCAACTACGGTGCGGCGGCTGGGGCAGCTTACGGCTAGCAGGCCGGCTCAGGCTCGACTTATCAGGCCAGCTTGCAATTAGCCCAGCGGCTTGGCCCAAAAGCTGGAGCCCAGCTGTTATAATAGCTTGCTCGGACGGACGTTGCCCACACACAAGCGGCGGTGCGTGCGATGGCTTTTGGTGGACGGAAGGCAGCAGCAAGCTCCAAATCCATGTTTCCAGTGGTGAGGAGTCCAATGGTGGCCCCAGTTTTGGGTTTTGATTACTCGAACCTCTTCGTTTGAACAACCAGAAACTTCACACCGTTCACCCCCTCCACGATAACTCTGACGATAGTGCCACGACCACCGACCGTCTCATCTCGGTAATATGAACACGATGATGGTGGAAGTGTCAAAAATGGACACTCTAACAGTGGTAGATTAGACTTGGAAGCTTGGGAAAGAATAGGAAAAAGAGAGAGAAAAAGAAGATAAAAAAGGAGAGAGATGGAAGAATATAAAATCTAATTTTCTCCCTCTCTTATACACCCCTTTTATTCAAACTATCCTCATCCAAAACTCTACGATAAAATTGCATCTTAAGCCCTCCAAACTCTCATCATTTCACAAAAAGATCATCACTTCTATTTAAATTAAATCCATAAGTTTAAATTACCAAACCCGAATTTAGATCTACAACCCAACTCATTTTTGGGTCGTTACACGAGTGATGTTGCTCCTATTCAACTTGCTCAACAGACGAATGCCCCTATATTTTCTTGTAAGATTAATTTACAGTGAAAACCATACTTATGAAGATTCCTCACAACATACGGAGAATGCAATTTTTGTAAGTAACATGCAGAGGAAATACCATTGGTATTTCTTACAACGCAACTACAAGGCAATCTTTGAGAAATTCTAATTTTAGGCAAAATTCAAAAGTATTCTGATCTAAAAATAATGCTTTCCAATGGAACTCTGGTATAAGACATGGGGATTTCAGTTATCTACAACAGCAATATACTCAGCATGCTCCATTACAGTCACAACAGAACAAGCTGCAACCACAATATTCTATTTCCCAGAATTAGCCATCGCATTATGGTACGCAATCACAATATGGTGTACCATCTCAGATATAGTTACAATCTAGTCACTATGCTCTATCATCTATATCTGATGTATTTTCTCTTTTTGAGAAAATGATACGAAAACATTTCTCTCGAACTGAAGCTATAGTACAAGGTCACTATTCTTCAATTCTTACTTTGGAAGCTCAATTGGGACAGTTAGCAACTAATAACTCTTGACAAATGGGCACACTTTCTAGCAATACTAAGAGTCTGATTATGAAAGGAAAATAACATTGTAAGGTTATCACTCTCAGGAGTGGTAAACAAACTAGTGATGCTACTCAACAATTACCCATTCCTATTCAAGAGCGCAATGAGTCATCAAACACTGACCAACTAGTGAAAGATAGAATGGAGGTCAGTGTAGAGGATGATAGTCCTTCAATTATTACTCTGTTTCCACCAATTTTGCAATCTAAGTTGTCGGCGTAACTTTAGACGTTGGTACAATCATTAGATACTCTAGCTCTACCTTATCCTCAGTGATTCAACAATACTGAGTATGATAATCAATTTCAATTATTTTAGGATACTTTGCAATAACTCACGGTGCAAATTCCATTGATGGATGCTCTTACTCAGATTCCAAATTATACAAAGTTCATGAAGGAAATTTTATCTAAAAAGAAGAAGCTGAGTGCTATAGAGACCATTACGCTCATAGAAGAGTGTAGTGCGCTTATTTCTAATTCTCTGCCCAGAAAAATGAAAGATCCAGACAACTTTATTATCCCATATTCTATTGGCAATCACTACTTCAGCAAAGCTCTTTGTGATCTAGGAGCCAATATTAATCTGATGCCATTATCTACTTTTCAGAAGCTAGGCATTGGATAGAGGAAACCCACTGCAATTGCATTGCAATTAGCTGATAGATCTTTAACTCGTCCAAACGGACAGATTAAAGATGTGCTAGTTCGTGTGGATAAGTTTGTATTTCTGGTAGATTTTATAATTCTCAACTGTAAAGTAGACAAAGACGTTCCTATTATTCTTGGACGCCCATTTTTAGCAACAAAAAAAACTCTTATTGATATTTCAAAAGAAGAACTTACCATGGGAGTTGATAATAATCATATTACTTTTGGGGTGTTTCATTCAAATCTAGGAAGAAATACGAAAGAATGTCATCATCTAGATGTTTTGGAGGATCTTATCCAAGAAGACTTGCATCATTGCAGCATACTCATTGTTGAAGACACTACGCTGATAATTGTTGAAGATAATCTCCCAAACTGTGAAAACATTATTGAAGTACTTACAGTTGTTGTTCAACACAAATGGAAGGTTGAATCTTTAAATTTGGCAAACCGTACGATTTTTGTTTTCAAACCATCTATTGAAGAAGCTCATACTCTGGATTTGAAACCATTACCTGCTAATCTCAAGTATGTATTCCTTGGTGATAAGGATACACTCCCAGTTATTGCCTCCGCAACTTCAGACGGAATCCAGGAGGCAAAATTGATCAATATTCTCAAGCAGCACAAACGAGCCATTACTTGGACTATTATGAACATCGAAGGCATTATCCCTTCTTTGTGTATGCATACGATCAAGTTGGACGATGATAACAAACAATCTATTGAACACCAATGCCGCCTCAATAAAAAGATGAAAAAAGTGGTTAAGAAAGAAATTCTCAAATGGTGCTGATATTTTCTATGCAATATTTGATAGTGCATGGGCCAGTCCAGTCCATTGTGTCCCCAAGAAGAGTGCTATTACTGTTGTCCGTAATGATGCTGATGAGTTGATTCCAACCTGTATTCTTGCGGGGTATAGAATTTGCATGGATTATAGAAGACTTAATGCGGCCACACGAAAAGATCATTTTCTAGTTCCTTTTATTGATCAAATGCTCGATCGGCTTGCTGGCAAAGAGTATTATTTTTTTAGATGGATATTCTGGCTACAATTAGATTGCTATTACACCTGAAGACCAAGAAAAGACTACATTTACATGCCCATTTGGTATGTTTGCTTTTCGTCGTATGTGTTTTAGTCTTTGTAATGCACCAGCTACATTTCATAGGTGCATGATGGCAATTTTCTCTGACATGATTGACAATTCCTTTGAAATTTTTATGGATGATTTTTTGGTTTATGAGAATGATTTTGACCATTACGTCGACAATCTTGAGAAAGTTTTGTAGAAATGCGAGGACACTAATCTTGTCTTAAACTGGGAAAATGTCATTTTATGGTCATAGAAGGAATTGTTTTGGGCCATAGAATTTCTAAGGCCATAATTGAGGTTGATGTCATTGAACGATTGCCTCCACCTACGAATGTAAAAGACATTCAAAGTTTCCTTGGTCATGTTGGGTTTATAGGAGATTTGTTAGGGATTTCTCTAAAATCACAAAGCTGTTATATCTATTACTAGAGCAAAATAGAAAATTTGTCTTTGATGATACATGTCTAGATACACTCAATCGAATTAAGGAGCAGCTTATGAACGCACCAATTGTCATTGCACCAAACTGAGAGCAACCTTTTGAACTTATGTGTGATGCTAGTGACTACGCTATTGGAGCAATTGTAGGTCAAAGATGAGAGAAGATATTCCATGCAATCTATATGTTAATAAGACTCTTTTTGAGGCTCAGATTAATTACACAACTACAGAGAAAGAGCTATTGGAAGCAATCTTTACATTTGACAAGTTTTGTTTCTACCTTGTTGGTGCAAAGGTTACAATGTTCAAGGATCATTCAGCTTTGAGATACCTTTTTACAAAGAAAGATGCAAAACCAAGGTCAATTCGATGGATCTTGCTATTGCAAGAGTTCCACATTGAGATAAAGGATCGAAAAGGTTCAAAAAATTACGTTGCTGATTATCTTTCAAGATTATAATATGGCATCAAAGATGGAAATAAAATTCAAATTGTCGATGCATTCCCAAATGAAAAGCTATTTGCTGTGGATGCAACTCTTTGGTATGTAGATTTTGTTAATCATCCAGTGTGTGTGGAAAGACTCCTTTAGGTGTCACTAAGTATAAGAATACAAGATTCCTTTGTGATGCAACCAAATATTATTGGAACGAACGTTATTTGTTCAAGGTTTGCAACGATAATATAATTTGGCGTTGTGTTCTAGAGGAAGAAATGATACCAATTTTACAGTATTGTCATGATGCTCCGTATAGAGGTCACTTTAGTGGTATGAGAATTGCTGCAAAAGTTATTCAATCGGGATTTTAAGGATGCCCACGAGTTTGCACAATGGTTTGATTGTTGTCAACGCACAGGATCAATAACCAAATAAAATAAGATACCACAACAACCAATTATGGAGATTGAACTACTTGATGCTTGGGGTTTTGATTTTATGGGCCACTTTCTAGATTCTTTTGGTAATCTCTATATTTTAGTTGTGGTGGATTATGTTTCTAAATGGATAGAAGCTATTGATGTACCAAAAAATAATGCCAAGACGGTATTAAAATTTTTCCACAAGCATATACTCACCTGTTTTAGGACACCGAGAGCACTAATCAATGATCAAGGGAAACATTTTCATTGCAATCAAGTGGCTGTTGCGTTAAAGAGATATGGAGTACATCATATACTCGCTACAGCTTATCATCCTCAATCTAATGGACAAGCCGAGATCTCCAACCGGGCTATCAAAAATATTTTGGAAAAAGTGGTGAATACCACTAGGAAGGATTGGTCTTCTCGTTTGGATGGTGTTTTGTGGGCAATTCGCACTACCTTTAAAGCTCCACTTGGAATGTCGCCATATCAATTAGTCTTTGGAAAATCCTGTCACTTACCTATTGAGTTAGAACACAAATTTATGTGGGATTTAAAGCAAGTGAATTTGGATTATGAAGCCGCTGGAAAAAAACGACTATTGGATCTCACTGAGTTGGAAGAAATTCATTGCAATGCTTATGAGAATGCCTACATATACAAAGATAAAAGCAAACGCTTGTAACACACCCTTCCCGTATCCATACATTAAACACGAGTCAAGGATGTCATAGACTTTTAAAAATATCTTTTAAACTTAAAAATCGGGGTAATTTAAAAATTTTAGAATAACTCCCCAAGAGGTCACCCATCTTAAAATTTCACTAATTCAAGCACGCTTAACTTTATTTAATTTATAAATAAAATAATAATTTAATTCATGATAATGAAACTTTTTACGTAAATATCATAGTCACATTTAAAAACATATAATAATAAACAGTAAATATGTTTATCAACTATGAAAGGTTTATAAAACTATTACATACCCGATTAAAATATTTTATCAGAAAGACAGGTTTAACTAGTACATGCCACTACTAAACACAAAATATAGATGTCATAAGTACTGAAATTAACCTGTTGTATCTGTACTCCTAAAGGAGATAGAGATGCAAAAGCCGTCCGCTCCTAAACTCGTTTACCTACGTGTATAATAAAAATACAAGCTGAGAATATACTCAGTGAGACATAAGGTAAGTAACATATATAAAACATTATATAAACATGATAATCAGTAAATCACTTACTTTATAATGCAGGAATGTTTATGCAAGAAACATAACGAAATCGTTCTTTAACATAAAAGCATACTTCATCTTGTGAAATCGCATAGCCCAAGGTAAACATCAAGTGTCTAATATTCGAGTCCGTACTTGAAAAGTATTATCCTTGACATACTTGTAAGACACAATAAAGTGCCTATCTTTATGATACAATTTCAAGTGTCGTAACTTTATAATACACTTGAAATATCAATAACTTACTTTATAATACTCTTAATGGTATACCACAATATTATCCTACTCGACATTTTACTACCAAGGGCAAACTTGAAAAACAATTCCTGCAAATAATGGCAAGTAACAAAATTTCCATACACACATACGTATATCATGTAAAACATCATTATGTTGGAGCAGTTCATACTCCAATATTTTATAACATTTATGGTACTGCCATTTAAAAACTGTATTAAATAAAATAACTTCGTCATACATTTGTCATGCTATAAAACATTTATAAGCATGAAAATATGTCATAATCTTAAAATCAATAAAGTCAAGTATCATGCTAAAACATTTTATGCTTTTATAAAATTTTTACCTTTAGGTCAACTTATCACAAGTCTTCCTATAATATGTATGTTAACTAACATACAATTTAAAAACATGTATGCACTCACTTTAGCCTTGCAAAGCCTTTCTTCACTATACGATATTACGCTCGAACATTCTCTTTTCCTTTTCTATTAAAACGAGCTTGATTGATATCGGAATCTACAATAAAATAACATATACCATTTCAAAGTATATGTTAGAACATACTCAATCCATATACAATAATGGAAAGTAAATAAATAACTATCCATTAAATATAAACTTGATCCGATAAAACTTTCTATATTCGAATCATATTCTTCACATTTTTCCATAATTCCACAACTTATTCCAAAACTCATATTTTAGTCCCTAAGGACTCTTTTAGGCTTCCAACCACCATTTTCAAGTCTAATCCTTTCATTTCTCATCCTTTACACTTTAGGACCCAAACTTTAAAAATTTACATATTGGTCCTTAATATTTCTGAATTTTCCAAAATGGTCCTAAAGTTAATATGAACTTCAAAATCAACATTCCAATCAATTTACTTAATTTTCCAATATAATATACTTCAAAAACAAATTCAACCATCAAGTCCCTAAACTTTTCAAAATTTACAATTTGGTCCCTAATGCAAAATAATTAGGGATTTTAATTCCAAACAACTTATATCATCATAATAAACCATTCTTCCTTCAAGCATGTTCTAAAATTCCAAACTTGGCATAAACCATAATTTTCCATCTTTCAAGAACATGAGTATTTCTTCTTCCAAACAACAAAATCAAACTTGTATAACATCATTCTCATCATTTCCATCATCAAAATAAATTTTGAAAGAATTTTCCCTAATTTTCCTAATCTAATCGAATAGTTACTTAACCATTGTCCATGAAAATTTCATCATTTGAACCATAGAAACAACATCATAAGGTTATTTCTAACATGAACAACCATTAAAACACAAGTTTCCAACAAGTTCTTCATCCACCCAAATCACCAAACTCAACTTAGGGGCATGGAAACTAAGCAAAACTTATACCAAAAGATAGAGAATTTGATGAAGAACAATTTCTTATTTCATGTCTTAACCCCAAAACCAATCCAATAAGCTTAAAAATTGAATTGAAAATTTCCTTACCTTTTCTTGGAACCTCACGACAAGAAGAAAAAATGATAGAATTCTCCAAACTTTTCTATTTCTTTAATTAATGCCAAATGGCATTTTAATCCACCATATTTAATATAAAAATCCTTTTAATAGTCAAATGACTATTTTGCTCTTGAATTATGACCAATCACAAGCAAAAAATTACTTATTCTTATCCTTAAAAATCATAATTATTCATAAAGTAAGGGTAAAATGACTATTTTGCCATTAATGAACCAACTTATCTTCAAAAATGCCATTTCACCTATTTCACCCAATACTGCATAGAATTGAATTTAAATTGAACAAAAAACGATTCAAAAGCCACAATGTCATATTCTTATAGTCTTTCTAAGATTCCCATAAAATTTTCATAATTTTCTGAATTCGAATAATCATCCAAAATAATTTTCGAAACTTATTCCCCTTATAACTTTTCACACAAATCCCGTACCAAAAATTCGATTCCCACCAAAATTTTTATACCGGAATAAACTACTCATTTTTGCCATAAAAATAATTATTGGGAAAATTACCATGTTGGTCCCTAAACTTTTCCCAACTTTTCACTTTAGCCACCAAACTTTAAAATTTTACGTTTTAGTCACTAAACTAAAACCACTAACTTTTGATTCTTTGCATTTTAGCAAATATTGGGGTATTACAACGCTGGCATGACAAAATCATATTGCAGCGACAATTTGAAGTGGGACAACTAGTTTTGCTATTTAACTTACGACTGAAGCTACACCCTGGCAAATTGCGGTCACGTTGGTCAGGACCTTTTAAAGTTGTGGAAGTTTTTCTACATGGTGCAGTCACAATCAAATATAACAAGGATGGGCACCAATTCAAAGTCAATGGACAAAGGCTCAAACATTATTTTGGTGACTTTGATTCTAAAAGTGTTGAGACCATTAAATTGATCAATTTATCTCATTGATTGTTCTTTTTAATTTCTTTTATAGTAGTAGATTTATTTGTATTTCTTTCTTTTCTTGTTTATATTTTTTAAGTTTTCTTTTCTTTGTGTAGAATAACTTTTCCCCTTACATTGGACTGGAATTTAATTTTTCTTGAAAAAGTTGTATAATAGGGCTCATGTTTAGCGCCTGATTTTGGGGGCATTTAAGGTAATTTCATTACACCGATTGATCAATCCAATCACATCACTTTGATTCATGAGAGCGGGGGATATAATGGATGGGCATCATTTTTACGCCACAATCACAGCTTTGATATCATTACGTATGAGGTGTTTTTAACAACCATGGCGGAAGAGCGTTACAAGGACAATATCCTGAAAAAGAATATCCATCCAGAGCAAGGGATTGGGCTTGCTCCAGAACGCGAACCAGGGAAGCTTATTCATCAAAAATTGCACTCCACAAATAGAGTACTTTAAGTGCCCATCTAGGAAATTTTAGCCATACAATGGTAAGAGAATTCTACTCAAATCTTTATGAGCCCTCTATTAAATTAGTGTTTGTGCTAGAAGGTTCTATTCCCTAGAATGTCGTTACCATTAATAAGGTGTTGGACACTATTGTAAACAAAGATGGGCATTCACTGTTTGTTAAAGATATTGATGATGAAAAGCTCGACTTGCTAGTGAAGGATTTATGCATTGAAGATGCATGTTGGTCAGGGACCAATGTTGGTAATTATACTATGTATAGGAAGTTCTTAACTTTGCCTGCAAAGATTTGGTTTCAGTTTGTTAATTCTATTATGCTACCATCTACTCATAGTACTGGAGTCTCATTGGATCGAATATGCCTAATACATTCGATCATTAAAGGAAGAAATATTGATGTGGGTCAAATTATTCATAAAGAGATTGGCAAATTTGTCGAGAGGAAGAAAGAGGCTTTGTCTTTCCCATCACTGATTATGCAACTCTGCAGCTTAGAGGGGATCAAACCCTTAGAAAATGAGGAATTGGCAACCAACAAAGGGCTACTGAATGAGGTTTCCATTGAACAAATGGTTAGAAACAACAAGGCTCTTACACCGAGGTTGGGTACTGCAATGAGGGTAGAAAAAGGCAAGGCCAAAGTAGAGGCCACTAATGAAGACCTCCTGCAAGGCAATGAAGTTTGGCTGAAGGTTTTAGAAATTGAGAACAAGATTGATGCTGTCACAAGCACAATGGGGAAGGTTGCAACCATACTGCAGACTTTGGACCTCACAAGGAATTTGTTTTATGTGTATGTCAAGACATGACATAAGTTCACTCTCGCTGCAATGAGTAGAGTTGTTCCAGTTACTCTTCCTGAATTTTCAAAATTTCCACCTATAATTCGCAGCTATGATTTCTCCTCCAATGCAACAAAAAGAAGCCCCAAGGAAGTCTGTCAATTTTCTTGAGGATGTAAGTATTGTTGGGGACACACAGAAGGAGAAAGCCTTAAGCAAAATAATCAAGGATTGCATTTTTTATATGAACACTACAATTGATGTAGACTCAACCCCCACCTTTCCTAACAAAGAAAAAGTGATTGTAGAAGATGTTTATTAAGAAGAAGAAGATGAAAGTACACAAGCAGAAAAGCTTGCTGATAAAGATGTTGTTGTCGATATGTCTGTTGCATCCAAGACTGCGGATGCAACATCTGAAGGACCCCAAATGGAGCTAGATGCATCGAGATCGACGAAAGCCGTTATTGTGGTAGAAGAATAAGAGGTCAATCCTCTTGCGATGGTGGTATATAGAGCACCATCTTAGTTCCTTCCTATTTCAAGGATGGCCCATGATACCGCACTAGAGCAACAACCTGATGATAAACCGGATGTTGTTCTGCAAAAAAAGAAGCGCAAATGCTCCAAGTCAAAGGACAAACGAAGAAAGAAGTGCTAGAAGGAGAATAGGGGAAAGAAGAAGAAACATCGTGCTACCTCCTCCACACTTGAGCCATGACTGAGTTAGTTTTTAGATTATTGTAGGCATGCATATAGTGTAATTTCCTTTCGTTTAAAGTATTGTCATTACATTTGCATTATCATTGTAATTGCACTTAGTTTATTGTTATTGCATCTGCATTATCTTTGCATTTAGTTTTCTGTCATCGCATTCTGTTTTTGCATTGGAGATAATGCAATCTTTAAATTTGGGGGTATACACCTTGGATTTGAAATGCACCCCTATTTCAAAAAAAATTTAAAGCAAATGCAAGGTTTGTTTTGTGTTCTAAATATTTTGCTTACATTCGATGCTTAAATTATGAATCATGTTAATTGTTAATGAGTTGGTTGGATAAATGTGATGGATCGTTGCATTAGAATTCTGCATGAATGGATTTGCTTGCTTGAGTAATGGATACCTAGCATTATCTCTTTGATATTAGACGAATCTGCCTTTTTTTCAACTGTTGCTATACTTGGTTATAGATCTTATTATGTGTAAATAAAGAACACTGCAATATGGGTGCAATCAGGGAAGTTTATTGGAAATTACAAGATTATAAGTTCAAATAAAAATTTCTACAAAGAGGATAATTGATTAAGAATAAATAAACAATGATATAAATGAAGATGCTGAGGTTTTGAGAATCCACTCTTGGTATTGTACTAAGATTATTTTTTATTCATTTTATTACTCAATTGAAGTCCACATGATGAAAGGAAATCCAATCGGAAGGTCCTGCAATGAAAGTCCATTGTCCAATGTCCATAATCAAAGTCCAAAGTGCAATAAACAATGTCCAAAAGCGCAAATGTATAGCATATGGTGTTATATGGATTGATGCAATCAAAATTAATAAACAAGTTCAAGTATTCACTATGCCAATTTGTTTTGTATACAATAAATCAAGTTAATTAAACCAAGCATTTATTGTGTCAAATTGTTTGTCTATAATGAATCAATGTTCTTAATTACCAATATGAGTACTAGCCAAGTGAATTTAACATGATTTAGTTATACGTTGAGAATTTCAAACTAACCTTTAGTATATACCATGAGCTTCTTCCTTTCACCTCAACAACTTGACTTAGAAAGACATCATAACCATAACGAAAATAAAATTTGCTTTACAAAAACCAAACACAAGAAAGAAAATAAAAAAGAAAATTAAAAGATGAAAAAAAAGTGATCTTGATTTCAAATACAAAGCTACAACAAAGCTAGCAAGATGATTTACAAAGCAAAACTAAAGCTCATTTATAGGAAATTTGTGATGCTAGATGACAATGGAGAGTGGATTTGCAGCCAATTCCTCCACTTTAAAAATCTTTCCATACTTACTGCAAAAACATGACATATACCGACGGGCAGAAAACCGTGGGTAAAACACTTAAAATCTGTCAATATATGGTCCAAAAGTCTTTATCGACGGACAAAAGAGATATTTCGACAGACAAAATCGCTGTCGGTAAAATGCTAGTCGGTATAGATCTATTGCGACGAAAACAACCATCGGTATTAGATGTTGTGACCCTATACGGACGAACATATGCGTCGGTATAGGTATAACCTACCTCAACAAATTAGTGTATCTATTTCGATAGATATCTTCCGTCGGTATATAAGGTTTACCTTTACCGATAGTCAAGCCATATGTATAAGTCAAGGTATTAACTAACGATGGATTCGTCGCAATTAATTCAGACTTTTATCAACGGTTGTTTCCGTCGGTAATGTATCACGTAGATTTGTATATGATACCTATACCAACGGTTTTGTCCATAGGTATATGTTTAATTGGCATTTATTTTTTATTTTAAATATTAATAATTTATTAATACTATTGTTATGTTTTTTATTTACTATTATTTTTTATTTTAAATATTAAAATTATTAATACTATTGTAATGTTGGATAAAGTTATAACAAAAATTATTTCAGTTTTTAAAAGGAAAAATATCCGGTTTAATCTTCGAATAAAAAAAAGTATGTAATACATAGTCACTAAAACACGTACGAGTCTATTACAAGCACAAGAAATGTGCAAAAATTGTAATGTTGGCGTTGATTGTTGTGCTTGAGATTGTTCTTGATGTTGCGCAGATGTTGCTCATTGTTCTTGACCTTGAGCACGGGATTTAGAGTTTCCGATTATTGAAACAACGTTAAGGCGTTTTCGTTTCGCCATTTTGTTGAAAGTCCTGCAAAATTTGAACCACTGTTGAGTACATGAGGAATGCTAAAGTTTTTAATGTTTAAATCCGGAAACATTCAACAAAAGAAAAGAAAACTTCCAAAGTAGAAGGCATGGTGACTTCAAATCATATATGAACACGAATTATCAAATCTGCATGCTAATTGATAATATAAATACAAAAAAGATATTAAAAAAACAGAAAGATAAAACAAGTTATTGATAATATAAATACACAAAGATCAGCCTCAGGCCTTTTCAAGAATGTGATTTTAACATTAAGAAAATAATGACAATCCTAATCAGTTTTATGTTGGCTCAAATTCATGTAAATTAATTTTATATTGTGGTACCAGACATCCAGCAGGAATACTAGAAGATGGCAATCACAAGTCACAAATCTTGTGTTTTTACACAAAGTGCAATACTATTAGTCTGTTACCGAGAAATGCTATACAAATCTTGTGTTTCTATATCCAAGGATCAGAACTAAACAGTAAAATATTTTTGATAAATAACTAAACAGTAAATTTACAATAAGCTAAGTAACATTTACAGACATAAAACCATCTGCATTCATACAATTTGGATATAATAATGCACCACCTTGATCTAAGATTGATCCACGTCTTATCCATCAATGATACCTATATTAGCAATGAACTAATGAAAAGCTCTATAAAGCCATGCAGGAGGCTGCTAGTGTACATTAGCAAGGAAAACTTTCAAGTTCAAATCACTTTGCAGATCTGTTATATTAGAATCTATGGCAGTATTATTTCACACTATTAATATTGCTTAAAAAGAGAAACTATATTCTTTTTCTTGACATCCCTATCCCAAGATCCCTTGGGTGGAAATTGGAATTAACAGACACGAGAGAAACTTAAAATTGCAATATTTGATATTTAGCAAATAGCAAGCAAAGCTATAGAAATTTCTATGCTTGATCTGGAACAAAGTACAACATTACATAAACAACCCAAATCCATAATGAAGTAATTGAAGTTTCAGTGTTATAATATACATGAACAATCATAAGTCATAAACATCAACAAATGTTAAACCAATGTTAAGTCTGATGATTTATCAATTGGATGAGAACCACTCCACATGATAATGTTATACTAGAACATCAATAGACAATTTAACTTTTCAGAAGCAGTAGCAGCAAAAAGAATTCTTAAAATCTGTCAATACACATGATTCAATGTTGCTGCCATAAGAATCACTAACTAAAGTCCAGTTCAGGTTTGAAAACATTTCCCAAGTTAGTATTGCTGCCGGTCACCACTTAATTAAATGGGAATTCTCGACTAAAAAACTGGGCAAAGGACTCTAAGTAGAACTCTAACAAACTGTACGTTTGTTGGTTTTGAAATAGTAGGTTATTTATTTATTGGGCAAGTGCAGCACCCATAAAACAAGCCGTGTCGTGAAACCAACAAATCGGCTCTTAACTGTGCTTAATTAATGACTAACAAACTGGGCAAATGACTCTAGCTAGAACTCTCCAAAACATATTTGAATTTACTAAAAGAGATTGCGAATCAACAAAGCATCTCTTAAATTTTGAAGAAAGCAGAAAATCAATCATTGAAGAAAGAAAAACATATTTGTCAAAAAGAAAGAAAAATATCAGACTTTAATTAACAAGGTAGCGTACGAAGGCCAAAGGGGAGCAAACAACAACTTGCTTTTATTGAACGAAAGCCAAAGGAAAAAGGAGGTGCAGCCGTGCCTTATACCTGGAAACGAACAGATGAACGAAGGCCAAAGGACTCCTACCGCCGGAGGCTTGGAGCCGAGATGAGCGACCGTCGACGAGCGCGGGAGAGGAGAGCTGCGTCGAGCGTGAGGAAGATAATTTCTAATTCTAGGGATTTCAATTTTTGAGTGAATCCTATACCGCGTAAATAATTAAACCCCGTGAAAAATTTTAACCACCCTGTACCGACAGTAAAAATATCTGACGGTGTACAGTACACCCATATCGACAAACATATTAAACCGTCCATACACTCTATAAACTATACTGACGCATCGAATCAATCATCGTTATATGGTTTATCTATACCGACGGATGCTATAATTTGTCGGTATATATTACATCTATACCGATGTTTCATTCTCTTCCATTGATATAAATTGTCTACACCGATAAATAATTTATCTGTCGATAAAAATCAAAATTTTTATCGATAATTTTTTTCGTTAGTATATATATTGTACATTTTTTATCCGTTGACAAATATATTAAACCGTCGGTATATGTACATTTTTTTAGTGACTTGATGATAGCTTTAAATACTCAAAAGTTGTCATCATATTGTCAGCACTTGTAAGATTTCGGTTTTCAGCATATCTGGGCATTTCTAGATTTTTTTTGGCTTCCCAATTACTTTGAAAATGTAGTAGACTCAATAAGATTTACAACGGTATCTCATGGGCCAATTTTTTAGTTTTGGAGCTCAAATTATAGTCAAAACCGTGCAACATATTGAGTGTAAAAATTTAGTACAAATTTATTGAGTCTATTTTCTCAATTTAAGCATTTGCCCAATTCCTTTCACCTTAGATCATCTTTGGATTCAACTTTATTTGTGTCATAATTGCAATCACCAAATTCAACATATCTAAGCCTGCAATTAACACAAAAATATACTTTATTAAAAGTAACTGAAAACATAATAAAAGTACTAAAATCGCAACATATTTAAAATACAAATCACAAAATATGAAATAACTAAAAACTACAAATGTCAATAAAACACTACAAATGTTCGTACTATAGATACTAAAATGAGACTATATTAAGGACTCATCTCACCCCACACTTACATTTTTGCTTGTCCTCAAGCAAACAAATCACCAATGCAAATGTAAATGCACTCTAATATACTTTAGCATCAACTGATGAGGAGAACACAAAGTTATAAATGCAAAGTAAAATATCACTATTAAGAACTTAAACGTTTGAATATGACCAAATAGAATGCTATTCATGACACAGGTGGTCTCTAGAAAATTCTCATAGTCAAAAAGTGTTAGGACACTGAAACTTTTGTGCTTATATGTGTGCAAATCACCTGTGTGCAATCTCATCAGCACATTGAAAAAATAATAAACAATAAGTAAATGGCTATCATGAATTAATTCATTATTCACCTTATATATAATTAGAGAAAAGAAACTAGTTCCAATATAATAGAGTCGCCAAGTCTTTTTAATTGGCATATAATAGGGCTTAGGTCAAGGTATGATATTTTCAATGAGATTGACAACAAATGGCTTATCCTAAACTCAAATTACTTATGGATCAAAGTGAGCAAGAAGTATTAATTCCCATCTTCCCCTAGTGATCATCCAACTCCATCATTTTCTAAAATATTCCTTATTTCTCCATTACAAAAGGATAAATCATAAGTACGTGTAACTTTTTTACATAACACTAGTATTTATTTATTTTTATTTTTTCATTTTTATCAGTAAATAGAACATTTTTATAAAAATGAATAAAATTCTATGCTTTAATCCTTTTTTATGTATCTTTTTTCCGTTAAAATTTATCTACCTACCCCGTTAATACTTATGCTCATAAAGATATGTCCAGTAAGTACTGAGCATCTAAAGCAAACAAGGTAAGGTTGGAGGTTTAAGCTTTGTAGGTAAAGATAAACAAAGAAATATTTGGTGAATCAAGAAAAAGGTTATAGGCTCAAAATCATATGTTCAAGGGGATATTGTATGGTTGGCTCAAAAGGCTAAATCAATTCAAAAAAATAAAAGACTTGGCTAGTCCCCTATCATGCATTTGGAACTATTATTATTATTATTATTGTTGTTGTTGTTGTTTAAAAAGGGTGAAATAATGAAACTTTTTTATGATTGGATTCATCATTCACTTATGGTCAATTACAATTCTATGTACGTCCCATGAGATGTGTAACAAAGAAATCACAAATTCTAGATATATCAAGTAAAGTTCAAAGTGAAGCATCTAGTGTCCTTATTCATTCTAACTGTGAAACATTAGAGACTCTTTCTATAGACAAATCATAGCATACTTTTGACACATTTAATCTTTTAAGCTCACATGGTATTTACTATGTTATCACAAAATTCTTTTCAACTCACAGAAATCAACTAAGTACATGCAAAATTATATGCAACATAAAAAACTAAAATACTAACACTCAAGTATCGGACCAATCAAATTTTCTAGTTTTTAAAATATATATTATAAAATCGTCAAAGTGCGTCTCAAGATTTACTTTACTCAGCCATTTTTTCAACTTAACTTCTCTTAAAAATTTAGACATCTTATGAAACATATATTATAACTACTACTTTATAACAAGGTAAACATATAATAATCAACAAGGTGTGTCTCAGTATAAATGCTTACTCAACCACCTTTTCCTAGATATGTCAAAAAGATTAAAGTGCGTCTTAAAATTAACCAAATGATTAACTATAATCTGCCATTTTTTTTTCAATTTGACTTAACCTAATAATTTAATTTTTTATAATATCCCTTATCCTTACCTAATTAGGACATTGTCCTCAATGTCAAAATTAAAAGTAGAATTTAAAAGATTTCACCTGTTATGGCTGCTACTGATTGCTAGAACTGACACATAATTAAAATAAAATAAAGAAAGTTGTTAGAAAAAATAGGATAATATCACATTGATAAAGAACAATCCAAATCTCGCTTGTCTTCGTCTTTTTTTTCTTTTCTCACGTATACTCTCTATTATGTCAGGAAGACACCTAAAAGCTTGAAGCTTTTCGAGTAGTTCTTCAATAGTTGTAGTAGAAATTAAGATTCTTCTTACCTCTGAAAACATAAATCCATTTTCTACAGCATTTTCAAGAAAAGAAAGTAAACTATCGAAATAATCATTAATATTAAGCAAACCGATGGATTTTTTATTACTAGTCAGAGATGACCAAGAAGTTATGCATGCAATTTCTTCTAATGTACTGATACCTCAAGGCAGAGCAATGAATGCATCGGAAGAGTGAATCATGATTGCTATTCGTTCTGGTATACTACTGACTCGTACATCTCTTCCTATTGTAGGTCCACACAAATAGTTTAATGTTTTTGGAACTATTCCCGGAACTGAGCTTCCTCCCACATATCTTGTTCTAGCAACTGTTCCCATTAAACCCATACATCCACCTCCATAAATTACTTCATATTTTTGTCTGGTCATAAATTCTCTCAATTTCTTAGCCGTATTTGCAAAAGACTCATATTTTTTCTGGATATGATCGACAATAAACACAGAATTTTTGAAGATGTTTGGTTGAAGTACTTTCCATTTTTATTTTTTTCCTTTGAAAAGAAAAGAAGAACAATACAAATATATAATAAGTGGTAGATAAGTTGTCGGCAGAAAACATTAAACTGAAAAATCAAATTGTCAAAAAGTAGAAACAAAAATTCAAAAGGTAAACAGTAAAAAGGCTGCCATTAATGAAACTTGCAACAAAAATTCAAAAAATCAACAATAGAAAATGATTACAATTAATGAAAAAAATCACAGTAAAAGATATGATGCAAAAAGTGAACAACATTTACTTATTGAAGTAATGGTTCCTGCAACACACAATTATTCAAGATCACTCAAATCCAAACAGTAATTAAACATAAAGGAGAAGGATAATAAAAATAAAACTGTTGCAAATCAAAGCTTGAGAAATATTTACAATAATTGTGACTGTGGCTCACAGCTTCCTCTGGTTTTACATCCAGAAACGGCTTGAACGCCTTCTATGAGTCGAGGATAGGCTTCCCATCCAGTTTTCCTAAAAACTGGCAAACAAGGTCTTTTATTGTCAGATTCCCTAGTGTAATCACTTATTTTTGTCCGGCTATGTAAATATTGTTAGTATTATTATAAGTGTTTAATATATATTAAATGTATATGCGTTAATGTATTGTATTTTTGTTATTATTATTATTATTAATATGAGTATGTGTCATGTAATTATTGTATGAATATGAATATATGTATATGTTTGCATGTGTATGTATGCATGTAATATTGTTATCACTATTATGAATGCCACTAATACATATATATAAGCGTGAATGTATGTGTATGCTTATATTTACATATGTATAAACATATATTGCATGTATATGTGTGTATGAATGTTTGTATATATAAGTGTTAATATATTATGTGTATGTCCGTATATTAATATGTATTAATGTTTGTATGTGTATGTAGGTACGTATATGTATATGTGTGTTAATGTGTTTGCATGTATATATGTTAATTTGCATGTATGTATTATTAATGTCTTTATTATTATTGAGTGTATACGTATGTATATATATTATATGTATTGTTAGTACTATCATTATTATTTGTATTGTTAGTACTATTATTATTATTAATAATAGGCTATATATTATAAACAAATCTAAATATTAAAACCCAATATTTAATATCAGTCCAATCCATATTACAGACCCATTTAATATTTACAAAACCAATTGACCCATTTAACAATAAAAACCCTAATACCCATACTAATAACCTAATTTCATCTTTTTCTTCCTTGTCCAGCCCCATCTTAGCCGTTAGATCAGATTTGATCCAACGACCCAGATCAAAAGAAGATCAACCATTCATCTGCTGCGTGGAGTCACGCGCTGGCCATCCGACTTCTCACGTGCGCGTGCAACTCACGCTGGAGGCCGTCCGCCTTTCTTGTGCCACGTGGCTAGATCCAGTGCTTCCACATCACCTTCCAAGATTGTATCTGGGCCGTTCGATCTTTACGCAATACTAGCCGTTGGATCAGATCAGATCCAACGGTCGAGATTAAATATGGCTAATTGCTTCCCACCTTCTCCGTCCATGTGGCACCACTGCCGAAAAACCCGCAAGCGCTGTACGTGCTCCTCACCGTCCCAACCACTGAACGTGCACAAATACAAAAAAGGGCATGTTAGATCTAATTCAAAATCCATAGTGAATACATTAAATGAAACTTCTACATGTAAACAAAAATCAAGCATATATATCATATGTAATCAATCCAGTTGTACTCATTTTTTATCACAAGAAATAAACTAGAAAATTTAGTGGTAATCATCTCTCTTTTTCTTGCATGCATGAAAACACGAAACAATAAATAACAGAAAAAAGATTAGGGTTTACCTTGGCCGTTCGGTCTTCTCCTTTGTCGCCGGTGACAAACCCTCAAAGGGTGAATCGATTGAAAATAGGGAGGCTTATGTGGTAAATTAGAGATCTTTTCTGGTTTTGAAGCTTAAAGAGATTCGGTTCTTTTTTTAAAATATAGAAGGGCTCTTTGTTTTCAAAAATGGGTTTCGGTTTTCATAAAAAAGGGAAATTTTGACCTTGTTATTTTAAAATAAAAGGGGATCGGGGCTATAATCTGGAAAAGGGTTTTAAAAAGAGTTTTTTTTTTCATTTTTCCGGAACTGATTAGCGGTGGCCGGGGGCTGAGGGAAATGGTCAGAGTAGCCAAACCACCACCGGTTTCTAGAAAGGACGGCGGCGCATGGCTGGTTTCTGGGTTCATCCGAGATGGGGATGAACATTCAAAGTTTTTAGGTATTTTTTCGGTTGAAAAAAATAAAAGGGGGAGAGTTTGTTTTAAGGATGAAATCCTAAAATGGCTAAAGGGATAAAATGAATATGATATAGCCTTTTATAGGCGTTTTTATTTTAAAATTGGGTAAATAAAGTTTTAGTCCCTCCGCCCCTAAATAATCATACCCGCAACCCTTCCGCAAATTTTAATTCGGTCCTTGGTCCTTCGTTATTTTTGAAATCTTTCATTTTAGTCCTAAAATTGAATTAAATCAAGTTTTAAATGGTTAAATTACTCCTCAAGTCCCTATACCTTTCTTTATTTTTCAAAAATGCTCTGCCGCATGGTTTAATTGCATAACTAGTCCCCTTGTGTATTAAACGGTTTTCAATCAGGCCCAAATCATTGGTTTATTATTTTTAGGAAAAATTATAGTTTGCCCCTCCCTTTTATTTACAGTTTACTAATTAAGACCCTTAAGCTTTAATTTAAATTAATTTTGATGGGTGATTTCTTTTTCAGTCCCTATTCTATTTATTTCATTTGTCTTTAGCACTTATTTTTGTATATTTATGTTTAAATGCTTATTTATTCGTTCGATATATTATTTATGTTTGTTTCTGTTAGCTTTTTGATCATATATGTAAACTTTTAATTTCATCCCATGTCGTTTATATTCGATATATGTCGCTTTATTTTGTTATGTATATGTATTCTTTGTGTATTCATATATGCATAGGTATGCGTATTACATTATATGTATGTATAATTATGAGTTGTATTGTAAATACTAATCCATGCATAAAATATGTACATGCTTTTATTTTTAGTAGTGTATTTCTACATCTTTTAATGTATATATGTATATATTATCATATTTACAAATCTTTTTGAATGTTTTATTATGTATATATATGAATACGTATTATTTTTATACAAATATTACACATTTATTATATTTTGTATATAGCTTTTTTATATATTATAATATATTGTTTTATATCACATGTTATATATTAATATCATACGGGGCA
Organism: Hibiscus mutabilis; assembly: GCA_019671005.1. Taxonomy (NCBI): domain Eukaryota; kingdom Viridiplantae; phylum Streptophyta; class Magnoliopsida; order Malvales; family Malvaceae; genus Hibiscus; species Hibiscus mutabilis. Next base: position 37,168,347 of record CM033719.1, on the reverse strand, counting down.
TATATATATATTACATTATGCACGTAATAAATTGTATTATGTACATATTAAATCATGTAAAATATATTTTTATTAGTGTATTTTTATTTAATATATACACCTTTTTATACATGTATTACATTATATTTTGTATATAATATATTTTTTATCCTATATTATGTGTAATATATACATATAGAATTTTTTAATCTCTTGCATATGTATATTTGTTTGTTTGTTTTATTTATTCATTATATTATTTGTATTACTTATTTTTGTTAATATCTTTTCATTTCATGTATTTTAAATGTATCATGTTGTTTAAGTTGCATATTCGATATATTAATTGCCAATTTGGTGCTCCATTTTTCGACAGTAAACTTGGCTATCAGTCTAAGACGTAGATGGTAGTTTTCATTTATCCCTCGAACACTGAAGCCCTTAAAATTTACTTGCACTTATAACCAAATTTTAATTTAATAGTCACTTTAACCCGTAAAATTTGATATTAATAAAGCGGTAATTATTTGGTACTAATTTTGGACGGTGTGGGGGTTTTAATCCTTCCCCATCCGTAATCAACTCCCGAACCCAAGTTTTTTAAAAATGAATCTCTGGTTTTTGTTTTAATGGTGTCCGGTCTACCCAAAGTGGTCGGTGGCGACTTCAAGTTTTTCAAAAATATGATTTTTCCAAAGAAATCCCCTTTTAATCAATTTTCAAATAAAAGCGGGAAACACTTCCTCAATATATTTTTTATTACTAAAGCTTTAATGAAAATCCCACTTTTAATTAACTTTTCCATAAAAGCGGGACCCCTTTTAATATAGTTTAATATAATTAATTATTTTCGTGGCGACTCCCGAAAAAATAGTCGCTACATCTAAATGTTGTTGTTCATTTTGAAATATCTTCCATAATTCAAGAATTTGTCTATGTACATCTCCACTAGAATGCGTCTTAAGAGAACTTTGAATATTCTCCAAATTCACCTTGCTCAGTCCATCCTTAACAAATCTGATTTTATCATCTCAATTTATGGAAGGCATCCCAATTGAACGGCATTTTCTCGAACAAGTCTATCTCACACATTTTGGCAATTTGATCCTAGACATTTGGATCTTCTTTTCATTGCATATGTACTTTTTCTAGTACTAGGTAAATGTAAAAAAGGAAGATATTCTTCATACCTTACTTTTGCTTCGATTGGCATACAAACGTCAGTAGGCATGCCTTTGTGCATGAGCATTCTCAATCATTCAAGCTTGACTTTATAAAGTTTTAGAATCATGTTTGGTGGAATAGATGAAAGATGTTTCTGCAGCGTTGAGAGAATAACATCCATTTTGAAAGAAAAGGAAAATGAAAGAGAAACCAGAAGAGTGAATTTGAAAGTGAAAGTAAGGAATGAATATACAGTATCAGTTTTACGGGTAGCTGATAAACTGAAAGATTTCAATGAGTACCGTTATCCGCCATTTAACCAAGAATTAAAATAATAATAATAATAATAATAATAATAAATATTTAATATAAATATTCTAATAATAATAATAATATATACTAATAATATTAATATTAAAAATATAATTATATATAATTACACCAAAATACTTTTAACAAGGATCTAAGTGTAACCCCCTCGACCCGTCCTAGACCCAAGACCGAACCGAACGAGCTACATTAGGTTTACCGAAGTAAACATGGGAAGATAAAACCTTCAACACGCCCATTTTTTTCTTTTATCTTGTCTAGATGCATTATTACTTTCCTACATGTACATACTGTTCACAGGTGAGAACTCGTCTCAATCGGGCATCGAATCGATATCCAATTGGACAAAGACACATCTTAAGGACTAAAATACAAATTCAACAAAATTCAGGGACTTTACCAAATTTTATGTTACCAACCTTTAATTAAACATATTTCATGCTTACATGTCAAAAACCAGCCCAAAAGGTTCCTCCAAACTCATACAATTACACCCATAGTATTTAGGGACCAAAACAAAAGAAATTAGAACTTCATTTCCAAGACATTAACAGATTAAAGCTATGCGTACCGATACCCAACCATACGTACCGGTACGCAGCTCCACGTAGATAGCCCGTATCGATACGGACCATAGGAGTATCGGTACTCGGGTTTTGATCCAAAAAGGTAGATTTCTAGTAGCCAAGTCTCGTACCGATACACCTATTCCAGTACCGGTACCCGAAGCTCGAAAAGGTTCACCGTACTGATACGCAAACCCGTGTTTCGATACACCATGCCTGAAATGACATAGCCGTACCGATACACAGGCATCAGAAATGTCACTTTTGCTGGCTTAAACCTGCCTTACTCCAAACCAAAACACACTATCATGCCCCTAACAAACATCCAACATAATCAAGAATCAAATCACCATGAATCATCACAAATTCATCATCAATTCACAGCATTTTGCATCATATGCGAAACTATAGGCATACACCCTATAAAACCATTCAAGCAACATGTGAAACTCCAATCCATCGTCAAAATCAAACCATAAAGACTAATTACATTATAAGAGCAACCAAACAAACTTGCTCAAACAGGGAGTTCGATAAAACATCTCCCAAATAACAACGGAAACCCCTATTGCCCTTATTATTTATAGTCTAATTCGAACATACATTGATTACCAAGTCTTGTATCGATCCCTTGCTCCCTGCTGCCTTCCAAAACTTTAATTCTCTGCATTGATGGACAAAGAGAGTGTAAGCACACTAGGCTTAGTGAGGAGTGCTCAAAAACAAAACACCATCAATGCATTTTAAATCATTTCTCAACATCACCTTAAAATCTCATTTCAATCATTCTTTAAATATCATTTAAACATTACCAAATGAAATATCATGCCTTGAAAACCATGCACTTTTCATCCTTAAAACCAGCATATTAAACCATATGCAATACGAATCATTTACATCAGCAAATTCCATTGCTAAACCTCATTTTAAGCCTTACCACGATTCCAACCGAATCAAAACATAACAACCTTCATGTAACATCATAAACATTCCATGCTTAAATCCCAAAGCATTATAACAAACCATGCTTAAATCCCAAAGCATTATAAATAAGCCATGCTTAAACCCCAAAGCATTATAAACAAGCCATGCTTAAATCCCAAAGCATTATAAACAAGCCATGCTTAAATCCTAAAGCATTATAAACAAGGTTCAACACATGAACTTTCACATATATTGGCATTTATAGTGACCCGGATAGACTACTTCTATCCTATACACATATCGGATACACGGATCTCTCATACCATGCCTAGTTAAACCGCATGATATCCCAAACCTTGCCTAGTTAAATCGCAAGATTTGACACTCTCGCCTAGTTAAACCGCGAGATTTCACCCTTGCCTAGTTAAACCGCAAGAGTACCGACCTTTCCTAGTTAAACCGTGAGATCACCATCAATTTGGGTTGCCTAGCTAAACTGCATGCCCCAAATGATGTCCCAACAGTCCGTGTGGCCTAGTTAAACCGCCATACCTCAAGGACCCATGACCACGATCGATTTTGTTCATATTTTATAGTGCACTTTTAATCCTATGCAATGCCAACTATATCCAATTGTTTTCTCACCTTGTCACATAGCCAATAACCATTTACTTACTATTTTACAATGCATTTTATAAAATACCACATATGCACATCTCATTGCCAATGCAATAACACCATTCTCATCCGGAATGAAATCCAATGCTCACTAGCATTTAATATACTTTAAAACCCCTGCATATGTACTCAAAACCATGCATTAACAGTAAGAAAATCATACCATGTTTATCACCAAAACATGCAACAACATGCTCATATCTAAACCGATATTCAAGAGCAAAATAAGGGAAACTTACTTCCGAGTTTAGGTAAGTGTCTCACACTTACCCTAAACTCCCAACAACCTTTACAAACCTTTGTAAAGCAATTATAACCAGTTTCCACTCACCGATATGCCTCGCCTCCCTTGCCAACCCGAAATCAAGCTCCCAACAAGTAACCAAACAACGTCAATCTTCGTCGCCTCGATTATCCCCTATTTTAAACACATAAAACCAAAGGATAAATGTATTAAAATTCATTCAAACCATCAGCCTAACAGCAACCTCAACATCTCCCAATTTGCCCAATCAAAAACCATCCGAAACATACCAAAATCATTATCAAACGTTTTCGAAACTTAACCCAGCCATAAAACAACAATTCAACCCATCAACTAACATCTAATATCATCCAAAACCCCTTTTCCTAACATCCGTCTACCTCTAGCCAAGATTAAGCTCGAATAACTCTACAAAAACTCAAAACTAGCAACCTAGATTATTAGAGATTCAAGAGTTTTGGGATTCTATTGATAAAAACAACTTATCAACATCAAAACACATATTAAATCAATCTCAAATACTGGAAATCAGATCCACTTCGAAAATCACCATGTTTCATCAATATTTCCAAAATAACTCAATTAAACATTGATAAAACATTAAAATCACCTTACAACTTATAAATCAAGGATCAAATACTTGGGAATATCAATAAAGAACCATTTAACATAGGAGATCACGAACCTTACCCCTCTTATGTGATTTCTCCCTCAATTGGCTTGTTTAAAGCTAAGAAAACAATAAATTCAATAAGATTTTGCAAAACAAAGTTAAGGAACCAAATTAAAATCAATAACCTGAGTAAAATAGTTCCTTACCTCTGGATTTTGATGAAATTCTGAGTTTTTGGAAGAAAAGAAGTTGAGAGAAAAGGTTTAGGAAAAAGTTACGTGAATTTCTTTTAAAAGCTAATAACTAACTTTAGATATTTAATCCTTATTAACAACATTTTAAAACACATGTTTAAAATGATTTAATTGAAGGGAGAAACCACCAGCAAACACTTGGTAGATTAGCTCCTTAAGGATTCTAAGGATTTGACCTTTTTGATTTTAGTCACTTAAAAACAGTTTTCAAAAATCGCATTTTAGTCACTAACCCAAAATATCATATTTCCAAATTCTTTTTTCTAAAATTGACTCTACCACAAATTAATATATAATAAAAGATGATTTTGAACTATTTTTCCATATTTTTATCTTACCGAAAAATACGGTCCCGAATTCGACTCGAATCTCTAACCCGGTTCACTAGACCGTCTAATAAACTCAAATCTGCTAGGCCCAAAATCGGGGTGTTACAACTCTCTCCCACTTAAGAAATTTCGTCCTCGAAATTTGCTTGGAGGTATCCAAAAGTAAAAACTGCTCCAACATCTCTAACTTACATTCACACCTAGCTTTTTAACACTGCGGCGTCTCCGCAACATCTTAACAAGGCCAACCATTGTACCAAGTAGAACCCTACTGCTGGCAACAAGGATCTCTACTGGATCCTTCCCACAAGATAATTCAGATCTCAACACACTGCCTCTCACCGGCACAATATGCGAGGAATCCAACCTATACCTACGCAACATCATCACATGAAACACATCATGAACCTCTCCAACACCGGAGATAACCTCAAACAATAAGCAATAGAACCCACACGTCCTACAACCACATATGGTCCACAAAATGCATCTCCTTCTTCCAAAGCGTCCATCATGATCACCTGACCATCAACAACACACTTTAAAACACTATGCTTCAAATTCACGTAGAATTTTTGATGATCCGAAACTGCTCTCATGCGTTTACTTAACAACTTCACCTTTTCACTTGTTCCTTTCCACATATCAGACATGGGAACATACTTTCCCCAAATCTCAGCCCAACACACGGGCATACGATGCCTTCAACCACACAACGCCCTGAACGGTACCCCCCGTGCACTTGCCGATAAATTCCATTTAAGCAAACTCTACCAAAGGCATGAGCCTTTCACACTTCCCCTAGAGCTTGATGATACACAACCCATCTTATCATTCCAAACCTAAATTCCATGCTCTGTCGTGCCACCCAACTAGAAGATATCAAGTACATACACTCACACTTAAGCAACATCTCTAGAACCTTACCGTATCTCATGGGTCTCCGTCTAAAACTATGGACTCAAGCCCACAGTGCAACCTCACTAATCCGGCAATACACAAATCCGCCACCTATACCAAATCATACATCACAAGCATGGCCACCAAGGTGCGCATACTTCGCAACCTAAACAACAACCACCCACGGAAATCCTCAACGGTTGTAACAACCCGAAGGAAAACAAATGCCCAGCTTTCTCTCTCTGATATACCATGCATTGAACAGCAAACACAACCATATTTCCCTTTAAACCGAACCAGCAACAATCCCTTTTTCAACCCTTGATAAATCCTTGTATTACCGGAAGACATATCACAAGAACTGGCATACGCCTCCATCAAATCCATACACCTCAACTCAACATCAAGAGATTCCACCTTCTGATCTTTAAAACACAACACCCTGTCACCCTTAACGTTAAAGTCCTTCAGATTTCCTTCCCTTAATAACCTGTACATGTGATATTAAAGCATCATCACACAATTACCTTCCTTCATACAACTGTGACCAGGATGACTTCATTTGTAACTCGGCATCAAGCCTCCTTCACGCATCATACCCAACCGCGTAAATAACATCCTCAACTCTACCACAACCTTTACTAACAAAGCATCGGCTATAAGCTTAGCTCGGACGATATTCAACCATTAAACTATAATTCTTAAACAACCCAAACCATCCAGATTGTTGAAAACCCAAAACACCATTCTCTTCTTTCTTTTTTTTTCTAACCACACATGATCTGTGCATACAACACACTTCTCATCACGTAATTGGTGTCTTTGAAACATTTAAACACCCACCATCGCGGCATGCTTCACACCATGCACAAGACAAAAGAGCTCGTACACCTTTAACTATTTAGATGCATAAGCCACAACTTCATCTGCAACCCTACAACCTCGTCAACCCTCATGCCCAAAACTGGATCTAGCAAACCCATAATCTGCCAATTCTAACTTGATCGCTCAAAAACTAACGCAAGCCAAACCCCCATGAACCATATTACCAAAACCACCTACAACCTTACCTATACCATCACTCCATTGATTTCTGGTCAGTCATCTATAAGTGTGAACATATGTATGCATGATCACTTATATGCCGTCATAGACGTATATGTGTATGTATGAAAAACCTTTAATGTTATGCTCAAATGTATGCATGTACTGCCATATTTACATATACATATAAGTGTTTTTGCACTGTGCATGCTTATCTGTTCACCCTTATCGATAACGTTCTCAGAACCATAATTCTTAGCCCCATACCCAAAACTCGCACCTTCCAAACAAAGAGAAACATTCACTTCTCCCAAAAATCCACCAAACCATCCATACTTATCAATCAAAAACCTTCTCAATATTTCTGAACACGGAAAGACCAACAATTAGCATACAACCAATCGACCTAAAAACTCATGAATTACTCAACTCAAATAGTATAACCAAAAAATTCATACCACCGCACCCCTTACAGAAGGCGAATCTAAACACAAACACATTCTTTACCTTTAACATATAACAACCAGACCTCAACCAACTTACAAACCACTGTGGCATCCCCAAACTGATCAATACAACATCAACTTGCCAACCACCAAAAATTGATGCACATCCGCTTTATGCTATCCCCTTTTTCCCACAACAACACCAGTGCAACCGTCGACAAAACACCAAGCCTAACAAAGCCTTGATTACGCAACTCCCTCGAGCCATGCACATGGAGCAATAGACACTGAGCTGTGTTTTCACACACAACTCCATGTCAAACCCGAACTCTCAATCCAATGGCAACCCGGCCACTCCCTCGAAAATACCCTGAAACTCACATACCGCACGAATATCCTGAGCACAAACTTCCTTTGAACCCGGATCCATAACATAGGTTAGGAATACCTTGCAACCAAGGACCTATCAAACGACTCTCTCTCAGTGCTGAAACAACATTAAACTAGAATTTAACATTATCGTCTGTGTTTACCAACCTACAATCATCAGCAAGTTTCAAGACAACTCACTAGGATCCAAAACCAACCACAGCTCTGTGTTTCAGCCACTAATCCAAACCCAGGATTACACCAAAACCAATGGAGCAGCAGCTCCAACAAATCAACCGCAACCTCAAGATTAACCCACCAAAGGCATTTTCAAATATTTTTCCCGCAACAATCGTCTCACCGGGGAAACCAGCCCTCTACATTCGCACAATTAACACATGAGAGGCGATCGTTCAAACCACAATTCTCACAACCATCAACAACAACAAGCGCAGGGGTTCACACTCTACATATCAAATGCGGATAATCTTGCCTCATGAGGTTACACGATTCACATACCTAACTTGCATTGAATATTGTTCTAGTCTAGATACTCTGACCCCGTGGACCTCACCCAGCACTGTCATCACCTCACCTCAACTTAGTGCGATATCTTTTATCACACCACTTTTTAAACTGAACATTATCGTAGCTAGAATTCGCACTTCTCTTGCCAGAGCCAGAACCTTCCATACAAATCCAATAAACCCAGGTTCTGCTCGATGCACCTCGCCAGTATACCAACATGTCGAAAATGATGTAACCAGAAGCCAGCTTATACACCTTAACATCCTGTACCAATTTATAGGTACCTATTTAGGAGCATACTGACTCAACCGAACAAACTGTACCCTGAACTTGACCATACGACCCTGAACCCAAGCCATGAGCTCTCATCCCTTTTTATCCAAGTGTCTAAACCCCCGACACTTCTTCCAAAGGACAACATGGAAAGACTCTCTATCCATATCATGGGGTTCCACGATCGTAGATATAGTTGTCCACCAACCAAAACATCATCATGCAACATGGATTTAACACATCCCAACTTACTAGTACCAACACACTCCTTTTGGTCCAAACCTGGATAACATGGGCCATCCCTACCTCGGATGCCTCGAGTAACAACCCACGGTACCCAACTCTTTCCAAACTGTAAGAATATTCCAATGACAACCTCGTTAGCCCAACCGCCAGCACTATAGCCCGTATCGATACGGTGTTCTGACACTGGAATATGATTTTTAACTTGATGGCTATCAAGTACTGATACGCGTACAACCGTATCGGCATGTTGTTTCGATACGCTAGCATCTGTTTTGATACGCTATTTAACCTGGGAAATAACGACTATATGAGTATCAGTATGTCTTCATGCGTCGTGTTTAGATTTTCTAAATCTTTTGCATTTAATATTCGACCGTTTCCTTGTCAGTTTATTGAAATCATATCTTTAAAAATTCGTTATATCGTACCGATACCCATATAGGCGTATCGATCTGCACTTTTGCTACACGAGTAATCAGGATTCCAGTGAGTAAGACCAATACTGATACGTTACGGACTATATCGGTGCGCCTTTGTAAAATCGTCTACTCGTACCGATATGTATTCCCGCATATCGATACCCCTTTGTACAACATCTATTTCTTCTTTTGGCTGGTACCGATACGGCTTCCCGCGTATTGATACCTGCTGTTAGCAGATTGCATTTATTGCGAGAAAAATTAAGTCCAACGGCTCTATTGATGATCTCATCTACCCAAACGGTTGGAAATCAATAAGGGGTATTTAAACAAGTCTCCAAAGCTGCAACAAAAGTTAATGATCAAGTCTTAAGCAATCAAGCAAATATCCAACTACTTTTGAGCTTTTAGAGTCAAATCTTTGTAACCCACTTGAGTGTTCATTCTTGTAATCATTTTCATTCAAGTTTTGGGTTTGAGTGAACTTGTAATTGGGCAAACACATTACCTTTGAGAGGATTTTTAGTTTGCTAAATTTTCTTCTTGTAAAATAGAGTTTTCTCAAAGCTTTGGGTTAGAAAGCTTTGAGGTGTAAAGGTTTCCTCTTAAGCCTAGAAAAAGGAAAGAAATTCTTATTGAATTTGTAAAAATCCTTAATAGGAAGCTAAGGTAGTGGATGTAAACCTTGTTACAAGGTTGAACCACTATAACTCCTTGTGTCTCAATTTTTTTACTTTCTATTTTGCTTTCACAATTTTTTAATTGCCAATTCACCCTCTCTTGGCCACTTTCACATTGATTGATCATCCTAACAATTGGTATCAGAGCCACACTCAATTGAAGGTCTAACCACCGTTGAGATGATCCTAAAGGTGATTCAATCAATCGTTGATCAAGACATGGCCTCTACTTCCAACAATAACCTATACGAGTCTCAATCAATCACCAAACCTGCTTATTTCAATGAGGATAACTATCCTTATTGGAAAAATCGTATGAGGCTCTTCATCAAATTCAACGACTACCTCCTTTGAGATGTAGTAGAAGATGGATCGGCCATTTGGATGAAGAGAGAATGAGACCGGCTCGTTCCCAAGTCTAAACAAGAGATGACCAATGAAGATCAGAGAAAGTTGCAAATCAATGACAAAGCAATGCACATTATCTTTTGTGCTCTTGGACCAGATGAGTACTCGAATATGTCTTCTTGCACAAGTGCAAAAGAGATATGGGATAAGCTAGAAGCAACGTGCGAGGTCACAAATGAAGTAAATGAGACCAAGATTGGCCTCCTAAATCTAAGCTACGAGAACTTTAAAATAGAGCTGGATAAAGACATTTCAAAATTGTTTGATCGATTCTCCGTCATTGTCAGTGGGCTAAAAGGCTTCAGAGAAGTTATTCCAGAAGAAAAGCTTGTTCAGAAGCTTATCTACTCTCTTTTTGAGTCATGGGATGGAAAGAGGACCACCATTATAGATTTCAAAGATCTCAAGACCTTGAAGCTTGATGCTCTTATGGGGTCTTTTCTTACAGATGAGATCATGAATAAAGGAAGAGAAAAAGAAAAGAAGAAAGAAGAGATAAAGACAGAGAAGGAAGAGGTAGAGAAGAAAAAGAGAAAAATTCCCAAAGCTTCACAAGATGAGAGTGATTCTAGTGAGGAGAAAGATGAAAAAATGGCTATGCTAGCCAAAAGGTTCACTCGGTTCATGAAATCCAACCGCGGAAGAAAGTTTCATCGAAGAGGGATTTCAAGAACAAGAACAAGGAGGAAGAGAATGATCAAATAATTTGTTATATGTGTAAGAAATCGAGGCACATCAAGGCCAATTATCCCCAACTTAAGAAGAAAAACTTCGAGAAGAGAAATTAGCATAAGGCCCATGTAGCCACTTAGAGTGATGAAGAATCTTCAAGTGGTGAGGAATAAGAAGTTGCAAATATTTACCTCATGGCCTTCAAAGAGGTTCCTGAGGTAACCTCCAACTCATCTATTGAGCTTACATTTGTTGAATTATATGATAAGTATAATGAGTTGCAAGAGGTTTATGACGAATTAGTTTTGAAATACAAAGAATCACTTTTGAAAAAGAAGAAAATAATTTCCAATTTGAAAAATCAAAATTTAAATATCCTTCTCTCTAAAGTTCATGATGATCACCAAAAGGAAGTTGGTGATCTCAAAGCTTCTTTGAACAAAGTTGGGTATTGCCGTTTTGAAAAAGAAACTTCTTCAAAACCCAACATGTAAAAAGAAATTTTAATGGGTATAAACAAAGAGGCTTCCAAAGTCCCTCTAGAGGTAAAAGGATTAGGAGTGTTTGGGTTCCTAAGAAACTTGTCACTTCTAACAACATTAAGGCAATTACTTCTTAGATTCCCAAGCGAACCAAGTTTTTGGGAGCTAATACTCATGAACCCAAAATGATTTGGGTACCAAAAATCAAGACATAATTCTTTGTTTGTAGGGGGAGCGTTGCGACAAGGCCAATTCTACAAGTGCAAATTCATGGTACCTTAATAGTGGATGCTCAAGACACATGACCGGAGACAAGAGTCAATTTCTAGATCTAAAACCGAAAAGTGGAGTAGTAGTGACATTTGGTGACAACTCAAAAGGCCACATTGAAGGAATTAGTTCTATTGGTAATCACTCTTCTATTCTTATTGAAAATGTTTTATATATCAGTGGTCTAAAACATAATTTATTAAGCATAAGCCAACTTTGTAATAAAGGTTTGAATGTGCTTTTTGATTTAAATGGTTGCAAAATTATCAACATTGAAACCAACAAAATTGTGCTTATTGGTCATCGCATAGGAAACATATACATGGAGCATTTAGATGACATTCATATTTCCAATGCATGTTTTGTAGCTAAAGATGAGCATGATTCATGGTTATGGCATAGAAAACAAGGCATGCAAGCATGAGTGTTTTAGAAAAATTGATTTCAAATGATCTTGTAAGGGGTTTGCCAAAAATAAAATTTTCATATGACAAAATTTGTGATGCTTGTGCAAAAGGCAAACATAAAAGAGTTTCTTTTAAATCTATTAATGATGTTTCTACAAGTAGAGTTTTACAATTAATCCACATGGATCTTTTTGGCCCTATTAGAACAATGAGTTTGGGTGGAAAATCATACGTATTTGTTTTAGTTGATGACTACTCTAGATATACTTGGGTTCTTTTTTTAAGTACCAAGGATGAGGCTTTAGAAAAATTCATCACATTTTCAAAAGTAAATCAAAACGATTTTGGTTACTCAATTGCACATATTCAAAGTGACCATGGAACCGAATTTCAAAATCTAGGTTTTGAAGAGTTTTGTAACTCAAATAGTATAAGCCATAAATTTTCCCCTCCTCAAACACCTCAACAAAATGGGGTTGTTGAGAGGAAAAATTGAACTTTAGAAGAAATGGCTAGAACTATGCTTTGTGAAAATAATTTGCCTAAGTATTTTTGGGCGAAAGCCACTAATACGGCTTGCTATATTGTAAATAGAGTAATGATTAGGCCTATTTTAAAGAAAAAACCTTATGAACTTTTCAAAAAGCCTAACATTAGCTACTTTCATCCATTTGGTTGTAAATGTTTTGTTAAACAATGGAAAAGATAATTTAGGTAAATTTGATGCAAAAAGTGATGAAACTATTTTTGCTAGGTTACTCTTTAAATTCTAAAGCCTATCTTGTATTTAGCAAAAGAACTTTAGTAGTAGAAGAGTCTATACATGTGGTTTTCGATGATAACCTCATTCTGAGGAAGAATTCTTGTAATGATGTAGGAATTTTTATGCCAATGATGGCGGAGGACAATCATCAAAGGTAGATGAAGTTCAGTCAAAAGATGAACCACAAGAACCAACTCTAGAAGCCTTGAAGGACATGACTCTAGAGGAAAAGAAGGTCACCTACCCAAGGGAGTTCAATTATGTCAAAGGTGGTGAAATTTTGGGTGATCCATCCAAAGTGGTAACCACTAGAACTTCTTTTAGAAATACATGTAATTATGTTGCATTCATCTCATGCATAGAGCCTAAAAATATCAAAGAAGCATTAAATGATGATTATTGGATATTGGCTATGTAAGAAGAGTTAAATCAATTTAAGAGAAGTAAAGTATGGACATTAGTTGATAGACCATGTAATAAATCTACCATAGGAACTAAATGGTTTTTTATAAACAAACTAAACGAGAGTGGTAACATAGTGAGAAACAAGGGTAGACTTAAAAAAAGTATATATATATATATAAATTATATTATACTATGCATATACATAATACATATATTATACATATTATAACATACTATATTAAATAAAAAAGTAAAATAATAATATATTAGTATAATAATAATAATATGTAAATAAAAGAAAAAAAATAAAAGATATTAGAAAGTTAAAAAATGACTAAAATGAAAAAAAAACTAAAAAATGATGAAAATAAAAGATATTTGAAAGTTACAGGGACCAATAAAGCAATTTTAGCAAGTGAAAATCTCCTTTTGAAAATAAATTTGGGGCAGAGGGACTTGTCATGTAATTAGACTAGTAAAAAACCTGATTAAATTCAATTTAGTGATTGGATTGAAAATTTTCTAAAAAACACAGGGACCGATAGTGTGATTATCCCATGCGACAAGCTTTTTTAAAAACAAAACAGATGGTGAGGGAGGACTAAGTAGGTAAATAACCCTTAATTTTAACCTAGTATATAAGTTAAAAATTAAAAAAACCCATTCTTTCATTTGTTTTAAACAAAATAAAAACTCTCTCAAAGATGCTCTCCCCTTCTCTGGCCGAGCTTGGTTGCCGGCCACCGTCTCCGCCGCGGACCGCCAGTCGCAGGCAGCAGCGTCGCCGTCTCCAGTCGTCGGTCGATGAAAAAAATAGGCTTTTCGACTTTCCTCGATGCACCGGTGTCGAATCTGAGGTCAGATTTTCGAATTGATGTCCCTAAATACCTAGATCTACAAAGAAGGGTATTATTTTTGTACCTTTTTTCTGATTCAGTTTCCTTTCTTTCTTTTACTTTTGTTTGTTCGAATAATAAATAGGAGATAAAGCTATATTTTTTATTCGAATCTTCTATTTTTATTTCATTCTAACCGTAAAAATTTTACATGATTCTTTGGGTTTTTATACCCAAAAATTATACATAAAAAATTAATCAACTTGCCCACTTGGTTGATTTTAAATTCGAAATGATGTTTTCTTTTTACTTTTGCGGATCTGACTTGGGCAGCGGCCACTTGGGCGGTGGTGTCAGTGCGGCGGTGGTCGGCTTAGGCAGTGGTCTTTAGGTATTTGGGTTTATGGGTTATTGTTGTAATGGGTTATTGGGTTTAAACAGGCTTGGGATTTAGGTATGGATTTGTAATTGGGTTGGGTCTGGGTTAATAATAAATGGGTCTGACCCGGACCAAAAATGGGTGCAACAGCTGCCCCTCTTTGCTCATTGTTGTGTAATAGGAATAGAGCAGAGATAAAAGAGTAACCATTTTTCTCCAGTTGGTCAGGGTTCATTTCTCTGGCCACCGCTACTTCTATGGGCTTCTCTTGATCTTCTTTGTCGCTCTTCAAAACGGAGGATTTGTTGGGGAATTCAAAATCTGAGGTGATCCGTTGGAGGAGACAAAACAAGTTCGGCTTGCTGTGACTCTGACGACGACGCAATGCCTGGAGAAAATTTGATCTAGCTGCAACCTGACGAAGAGGCAAGGTCTGCAAAACTTGATCCAGCTATAACACTGAAGAAAACGCAGGATCGAAGGATGAAGGTTTGGCCTAGCTACAACACTGATGAGAAGGCAGGACTGGAAGTCGGTAGATTTGATGCAGAGCTTCTTTTGCATTTTCCCAAATGCACAGGGATCAACAGTTTTGAGTTGCCTTTACCGGTAACTGTTTGCTCTGGGCTAGTTGTACCATTCCCCTGGGTATAATCAGTTGATACCAATCATGAAATTAGATTTTTGAAAGGATTTATTTTCCTTCGACCATTCGTGAAAATAGATTTTCGATGGACATTTGAATTATTCATTGTCTTAAACTTTACCGTGTTTAAGCACGTTGTGCCAACATATTTGTTGGACTTGTTAAAATAGTTTGATCCAGCTGCAACACTTACGAAGAAGCAGGATCGAAAGATGGAGGTTCTGAGGTCTGATCCAGCTACAACTCTAACGAAGAGACAAGATCTGAAAGAGTAAATTTGGCCCAGATACAACACCTGATGAAGAGGCAAGACCAAAGAAAGGTATGGTTCGACCAAGCTACAACACCTGACGAAGAGGCAAGGTCTGAAGTCAATAGGGTTGATCCAGCTACAACACCGACAAAGAGGCAGGATCGAAAGTTAGTAGATTTGGTCTAACTACAACACTGACGAAGATGCAAGACCTGAAGTTAGTAAGGTTTGACCCAGCTACAACACCGACGAAGAGGCAAGGTCTAAAGTTAGTAGGGTTATCCAGCTACAACACCGATGAAGAGGCAAGACCGGAAGTCAGTAAATTTGGTCTAGCTATAGCATTGACGAAGAGGCAAGATCGAGATTTGACCAAGCTACAACACCGGCGAAGAGGCATGGTCTAAAGGTGAAGGTTTTGATTCAGCTGCAACACTGACGAAGAGGCAAGATCGAAATTTGGGATACTTGTTCAGTTATTCCATCAACGGAAGGATAGAATCGGATAACAACAATTTAGGCATTACTACGCCATCAACGGTGGAGTAAGAATGAACATCAACTTGGACTCAACCTCTCTATCAACGCAAGACGTAAGATTGTACATCTGTAACTTGTACTTAACCTCTCTATCAACGCAAGAGGCATGATTGGATGTCTGCAATTTGGACCTTGTTACGTCATCAACGGAGGAACAAGACCGGATGAAAGGAACTTGGACCTAACCACTCTATCAATGAAGGGGCAAGATCGGAGAATGAAGCTTTGATTTTTTATTTTTGATTTTTCTTGATTTTTGATGATTTTTTTTTGATTTTTTTGATTTTTTTCTTTTTTTCTTTTTTTGAGTTTTTGATTTTCTTCTTTTTTGAGCTACAACTACAAGAAAGATATAATATATGAGGACGAATTTTGGTCTAGCTACAACACTGACGAAAAAGCAAGACTTGGATAGGGTTTGATCTGCTACACCACTAACAGAGAGACAAGATCTGAACTAATTTGGTTTACCACCACTGACGGAGGCATAACCCAAAAAATGGTTGATCTGCTACGCCACCGACAGAGAAGCAAGATCTGGAAATGATTTGATCTACTACACCACTGACAAGAAGGTATGATCTGGAAACACTAGGATCCACTACATCGCCAGTAATGAGTCGAGATCCAGAGAAAACTTTAATCTGTTACACCATCAACGATAGCGCAAAATCTAGAAATGAAAGAGAACATTAATTAGTAATTGTTCAAAATTTTGCCATTGAGCTGAATGTTTGAGCTTTTCTGCATATTCGGCCTTTTTCGGGGTAGAGGTTGATCATCATGTTGTTGCCCCCATGATTGAGATTTTTTGATCTCCTTCCTGGACCTGTTTATGTGTTCCAACAAAAAATGAATGCATGATGAATGCCCCTAACTTTATGCCTAATGCATGTTCAATGCATGATAACTCGTATGAATGTATGATGTATTCACTTGATTCCAAATGATCTTAATGGATGTGTAAATGATTTTTTACCCCTCAAAGGGATGCCCCTGACTTCATGTTTGGTCAACATCATGTTCTTGATCATGTTTTGTGAGGATGCCCCAACTCTTCATTGGCTTTGATTACCTTTCTGTGAAGTTATCTTTTCGGATGTATGCTCATTACGAAAAATGCTTCATAGCAAATTCGAGCTTTGAAATTCATGATGCCTTATGTCATGGTCATTCGTAGGTCATACATAAATTTTGTTTAACATCATGCACAGGTACGATTAAGGTAAACAAAATGCATTTTCCATTGAACCTTGTAGTTTTGCCCTTACAAAAAGATCCCACTGTCATTGGGCTTAAACAAATGAGACACAAAAGAACATCACTTTAAGAAATATGAAAACTACAAGGGGACCTACTATGGTCACAACATGTAATATTTGGGTCTGTTAGACATGGGCGTCTTTCTTACGCAAAAAAGGCACCACTTACATATTTAGGCATTTTCATGCTTTGGTAGGGGATCCTTGCTTATGGCTGGCCCAACCGTGTCTTCAAAACTTATTACGCTGAGCTTGGGAGATTTTTTCACCAGCTTTTTGAAGCCTTGATAGTTCTCGATCAAGTGGCCTACTTGCCCCACATGATAGTCACATTTTGCATTGGCGTTATACCATCATGGGAAATGAGGTTGTACAGGAGCTTGGTGAAATGGTGCCACCAAATGGTTGTCGTATAATTGTTTGTATATTTCTCTATAGGAAATTGGTAGCGGGGTAAACTCCCGCTTTTCGGTGTTATTTCTTTGAGGATAATCTTGGCTTAAAGAACCTTAGGCACATACAACTTTGGGTTGTATCACTGTCATCGGCTTTGCATAACTAACATTATAGACCCCTAAAGTGTTCACTTCATTGTCCTTCTCCCCATATGATGTCTTCTTGTGAGATGAACTTCCACTGACGTCAATTTTGCCATTCTTAATAGCATTCTCGATAAGCTCACCAGATAAGACTAGATCGGCAAAATTGCTAGTTGCATTTCCTATAAGGCGATCCAGAATTGGGCTTTCCAATGTTTGGATAAATATAACCACTGTCTCTTTCTCACCGAGTGGGGGTTGAACTTGGGCAGCTATGTCTCTCCAACGTTGTGCGTATTGCCTAAAGCCCCTATTAGGGTTCTGCTTCATGTGTTGCAGAGTCCAACGGTTTGGCACGAAATCACTAACGTGCAGATATTGCTCTAGAAATGCCTTGGTCAAGTCTTTCCACGATTTTATCTGGTGATGACTCAGTTGATTATACCACCTGGTGGCATATCCGTTTAGGCTATCTTGAAAGCAATGGATTAACAACTTCTCGTCTCTACCGTATCTAGTCATCCTTCGGTAAAACATGGTAAGATGTGCACGAGGACAGCTCGTTCTATCGTACTTCTCAAATTTTGGGACCTTGAACTTTGGGGGTAGCACCAAGTCTGGAACGAGGCTGAGTTCGTTAGCATCAAATCCAATGAAGGTGTCTACTACCTTCATGGCTTCTTTTTTTTCCTCGAGTCGCTTGCAAAGATCCTCGATCTCTTTTGAAGTCTCTATTTTTTGTTTCTCAATATCAACCAACTGATCCATTTCTGAGATAAAGTTTTCAACTGGGTTTCCCCCAGGTTTAGTTCCTGACGCGGTAGGTATGTTCATAGGGGAATAGGTACCAGCCTGATAGAACGGTGACTTTCCTCGAGAAAGCCTTATCTAAGGGTTAATTTGAACATCAACACGCGGGGGAGTAAACTCCGGAGGATACATAGGGCCCTCATTCACGTCGATAGGGTTTTCTATAGGATTTGCAGCAAAAGTCTCTTCTTCCCCAGTGAGTTTATGTCCTAGCATTTGCGTTATCTGGACTAGCATATCTTGCTGGTATTTTTTGATTTGTTCCCCCATGTCTTGCTGGGCTTTAGCTAACTGGTCCTCCAACTTCTTGGCTAAATCTGTTTGTATGTCCTTTTGAATCTGTTCAAGGCGATCCAATCTATCTTCATTCGTCATTTTGGTCTTGAGTCGAGTTCCGTATGGGTGCTGAATTGGTTGACCTTTTGCTCTATCTAGTATCACTGTCATAGGGCATCCCAAAGATTAGCCTTAAAACCTTTAACAAGGAATGCATGTAAATGCAGCGTGCATGTCTTAAATATGGAGGTACTGATTAAAAAGTGGTTCCCACGGCTCAACTTCAGAATTTAGGGGATTTGTTCACAACTTTGAACATTGTATTTGATATCCAGGGTACTAGATTTTCTCCCGATAGTAAATTTTTCAAATTAGGAACTAGTCGTGAATTAGTATTCTATGCTGGTGAAATGCAATAAATTAAAATGATGGTGTCATACAATTAATGTAAAAATGAGTGAATTTAATATGATGCGATCAAACCAAGAAAATGAGGTTAGTCCGGATAAAAACAATCAAATGAACAAAATATTAACAAATAAAAAAACTGTACATAAAAAACAGATAAAGGCACAAAAGCCTAAAAGGGTGACCGCTAAACGGGTTGGCTCCTACGGCTCACTATATGAGGTTCGGATCTAAGATAAAGGGTACTCGAACTATCGCGAGGACATCGATTCGGGGGAATACGACTCTTATATCATACGGGGGTGAAAACCCCACGAAATATAAGGATCAGTACTTTGGAAGTACATTACAACACTGTAAGGAGGTGAAAACTCCACTTAGCAAAGTAATCCCTCCCACTTAACAAGGTGAGGAGCCCAGGTAGAAAGCTCATGCATGAATGTCGGGGGATTGAAAGTTAAATCAAATCGAATCTTTGAATATTTGTAAGACAACACAAAGCCAACATTGGCCAGATTCTCTTTAAAATGTCCCGAGCGGAGTCGCCAAGCTGTGATAACAAGTGTTTTTTTCTCTCTTTGAAAAAATGTGTTTTTTTAATATCAAAAGTGGTCGGTGACCGTAAAGAAGACGTCACCCAAAAATTGGGATGACACTTCCAGCAGAATACCGTAAGAATTTTGAAAAATGAAAATAAAAGGTAGAAAATGGGAAATGGAAAAAAATTAAAAAAGTAGGAGGTGGAGTCGCCACCGGCCACTTTGGTAGGTTGGGCACCGTAAAAAAATGACAAGAGATTCAAAATGTTGGGTTCGGGAATCGGTTACGCTTGGGGGAAGGATTAACACCCCCACAACCCCAAAATTGGTACCGCGTTGATTAAGTGTTGTCTTTGCAAGAAAATAAAAATCCGATTTTTAATTTTAAAATTTAATCCCCCTAAAAAAGGAAACGGTCTAAGGAGAACATTTTCTTATTTACGAAAAACCGAGGAAGATGACACCTGAATGAGTCAGGATGTCACTTCCTAGTCGGATTCTGAAATAAAGTGGAAAATATTCCCTTAAATAAACCGAGTTTAGAAAAATATATCGAAATAAAATAAGAAATAAAAAAATATAGAAGTTTAATAATATAATATACATATAAAATATAATGTACATATATTATATAGCAAAATAATAATAATAAGAAGAAAATAATAATGTACATATATTTCGTAGTATAGTAAGTATAAAATAATTTGCATAATATGGTCAATATAATAATATAATATATAACAATGAAAATAATTTTATAAAAAAATAATAATAAAATCATATTAATATATATAATAATATATACATAGTAATAATATGCTTTATATACTATATACACATACCATACATATAATATATATTACTATATATAATATTAAGATAATAATAACAATAATAATATGCATATATATAAATAAAAATATAATATATGTCATAAGAAAATAAAATATACATATACATATATACAATATGTAAATATAATAATAATATACAAAATACCTAATATGTAATATGAAAGTAAAATACATGTATATAATAATAATAATAACAATAATAATATAGCAATAATACATATATTATATATCTACATGTTATATATAAATGGTTATACATATATATATATATATACATATATAAATAAGACCATATATATATATATAAACTATATTATACCATGCATATACATAATACATATATTATAATATTATAACATACTATATTAAATAAAAAGGTAAAATAATAATAATAATATGTAAATAAAAGAAAATAAAATGAAAGATATTCGAAAGATAAAAAAATGACTAAAATGAAAAAAAAGAAACTTAAAAAAATGACGAAAATAAAAGATATTCGAAAGTTACAGGGACCAATAAAGCAATTTTACCAAGCAACAATCTCCTTTTGAAAATAAATTTGGGGCGGAGGGACTTCTTGTGTAATTAGACCATTAAAAAACCTGATTAAATTCAATTTAGTGACTGGATTGAAAATTTTCTAAAAAACACAGGGACCGATAGTGTGATTATCTCATGCGGCAAGCTTTTTTAAAAAAAAACAGATGGTGCGGGAGGACTAAGTAGGTAAATAACCCTTAATTTTAACCTAGTATATATGTTAAAAATTAAAAAAAACCCATTCTTTCATTTGTTTCAAACAAAATAAAAAATCTCGCAAAGATGCTCTCCCCTTCTCTGGCCGGGCTTGGCTGCCGGCCACCGTCTCCGCCGCGGACCGCCGGTCGCAGGCTGCGGTTCCGCTGCCTTCGATCGTCGGTCATTGAAAAAAATAGGCTTTCTGATTCTCCTCGACGCACCGGTGCCGAATCTGAGGTCGAATTTTCGAATCGAAGTCCCTAAATACCTAGATCTACAAAGAAAGGTATGATTTTTTTTACCTTTTTTCTGATTTGGTTTCCTCTATTTCTTTTGCTTTTGTTTGTTTGAATAATAAATAGGAGATAAAGCTATTTTTTATTCGAATCCTTTATTTTTATTTCATTCTAACCGTAAAAATTTTACACAATTCTTTGGATTTTTATACACAAAAATTATACATAAAAAATTAATCAACTTGCCCACTTGGTTGATTTTAAATTCGAAATGATGTTTGCTTTTTACTTTTGTAGATCTGACTTGGGCGGCAGCCAGTTGGGCGGTGGTGTCAGTGCGGCGGTGTCTGGGCGGCGCGTTGCGGCCACGCACGCAGGAAAGGGATGAGTCAAGGGCGGCGACGACTGAGTGTTATGGGGCTAGGGTTTTTTAGGTTTAGGTTATTTTAGGGTTAGGATTAATTTATTAATTAGAGTTTTTTTCATTAAATTGGGTATTTGGGTTTATGGGTTATTGTTGTAATGGGTTATTGGGTTTAAACGGGCTTGGGCTTTAGGTATGGATTTGTAACTGGGTTGGGTTAATAATAAATGGGTCCGACCCAGACCAAAAATGGGTACAACAGTATCCTGGAGATTCATCCTTTAGTTTGCATGCTTATTTGAATGCAGATTATGGAGGTTGTAAGATAGATAGAAAGAGTACCTCCGGTACATGTCAATTCCTAGGTAGTATGCTCATATCTTAGTTTTCTAAGAAGTAAAATAGTGTAGCATTATCTACCACCGACGTGGACTTCATTTCATCCAAAAGTTGTTGTGCTCAAGTGCTTTGGATAAAGCAACAACTCTTAGACTATGGAATTGATGTAGGTACCATCCCTCTAAAGTGTGACAATACTAGTGCCATTTGTCTCACTAAGAATCTCATCCAGCATTCTAGAATCAAGCACATAGAAATAAGCCATCATTTCATTAGAGATCATGTCTTGAAAAATTATATAGTTCTAGAGTATGTAGACAACTTGAACCAATTAGTGGATATCTTTACCAAACCTTTAGACAAAGAGCGTTTTTGGTCTCCTAGGAGAGAGTTAGGGCTTACTAGCCTTTCTTGAAACTTAGAGCCTTTTTTTGGTGTTTAAATTTTGCTTGAATTTGGTTGATTTCAATTCTTATGTGTTTTTGATACTATATGCATGTTGTTAGGGGGAGTATGCATCTATTTTTGCCCATACATGATGATCTCATATCATTCTCCTGCATATTGATTCGATTAAGTTCGAACTTTTGGGTCATTTGTAGCCAAAAGTGTTATTTTTGGTCAAGGAGTATCGATACGGTTAATCGCGTATCGATACAGGTTTTAGGGGCACTATTTCGATACAGGTGAACCTGTACCGGTACAGGTCAAGGATCGATACGCGTAAAAACCATACAAGTACGCGATTTCGGTACGCATATAGTGCGTATCGGTACGCGTAGCCACTGGAGTCTTTAAATGCCAATTAAATGAGGGTTTTCCTAATTTAACTCAAATTCAATCTTTTTACCCTAAAACCCTAGTCGGCCTTCTCTATAAAAACAACAAAAATCTCTTATTTTCTTCATCAAATCACTTCAAAATCTTTGGGGGCTTTTATTTTCAACATCAAACCCAAGCAAAATTCATCAAGCTTTATGCAAATCATCTATTCATTCATCCATATTCAAGGTATAAATTCAACAATATAGGTTATTACGCTACCTTGATCATTGGATTGATTTATATGATTGAATATTGATGTTTATGCGTACATTGTTTTTTGTGGTTTGAAATTGTTTTTTGGGATTTTTTTCATGGCTCCTAAGAAAAGAGCAAGATGGGAGATCGGGTCTAGCTCTTCCACTCGAAATACTACCGAACGCAATCCCGACAACAGTGGTACAAGACCAAACCTTATCCAAATCTATCATCAATGCTTTAATGAACCGGAAAATCCAAATGCTTTAGATCGTTTTAAACACTTTCAAAACTTCAAAATCCATCGGGAACGTGTTGTTTTCATTCCTTTTATGACTTCCGATGCTTTTTATTTTCGTTATCTTGATTTAATGAGGGAATGGAAGTTCATGTCTTTTTTAAGCATACCCGGCATTCTTTACAAAAATCTTGTCCATATTTTTTTACTCCAATGCCCGATGTATTTACATTCAAGAGAAAAACGAGGTTATAGCTATCGAGTCTTATCTTATGGGAAAAACTTTTAAACTCAATTATAAAATTATAGCCGAACTTTGGGGATGGATGATACGGGTATTGATGATGAAAATTCTTTTCCTCAAACCTTTGGTGGCTCTATTACCGTCCTAGATGCTCATGATCGTTTCCTTCACTTCCTTATCACTTGGTGGTTTCGACCATCCGATGGTAAGTGGTCTACCATTCGCCAAGTCGATGACTTTTGGCTTTATTGTTTTCGTGAAAGAGTACGCCCAAACCTAGCCCAAATCATGTTTGACGAGCTAGTCTATCTTGTCCAAAATTTCTACACCTCCCTTGTCACCTCTTTTACCATGGCATCGCCCTGAGCTTTATGTTCCACAAGCTTGAGATAGACTACTCCTATGATCTTGCTTCGCCCCTCATCGATCCAATTGATGATCACTCTCTTTGGCGTGAAAAGTTCACATTTTACAATGGTGAATGGATTCGTATTGCAGATCTCCCTCATGATGCACAACCAGATCCCGAAGAAAATGTGCCAGTGGATCTAGCTTATTTCTTGAATCTATCCATTCTAGATCCAAAAATGAACCCTCCCATGAATTTTTCAGATTTTGAGACACATTCAAATTCAATATTCAATAATAATATAGAAGAGAAGTTGCAAAAATGAAAATAAAAAAAACAACAAATTAGAGGGGGGTCCGTCAAACTTCTGTAATCTGTAACTTAAATGAAACAAATAGAATTTGAATGATGAATGAAAAGAAAATAATAAAATAGAAATAAAAAAATGAAATTCTAAATTATTAAATTATTATTTATTAAATTTAATATTTAACTTAAATTAAATTTAAATTTTAAATAATAATATATAAATAATAAAATATATAAATAATAAATAAGAATAAATAAGATATAATATAAGATAAGAATAATATAGAAATATAGATTCATAAATCGAAATATATTAATATAATTTTATATTTATATTAATATAAATATTATTAATTACTTAAAATTAATAATAATGACAAATAATATAAATTAATATTAATTGATAATAACTTGTAATTTGATTAATTGATAAGCATTTGAATTGTTATATAATTTAGATTGTTAATTGGTTTAGTAGTGGAATTTGATCAAATCGCCCTGAACTGACGAAAGTATCTGTCCTAGCTCTGACCAAATATTCTTTCGTATCAAGAACGAAAATGCGGATATGGTCGAATGGTAAAATTTCTCTTTGCCAAGGAGAAAACGCGGGTTCGATTCCCGCTATCCGCCCAGGGCATTAATATAAGAGGATAAAGGATTCGTTATAGTTGACTGTAATATAATACACCACCTTTAAAAGAAAAAATGACTAGTTAATTTGTTAATCTAGTTAATAAAGTCAAGTCTAATTTTTTTGTCAAAAAAATGTTGCGGGAACGGGATTTGAACACATGACCTCAAGGTTATGAGCCTTGCGAGCTACCAAACTGCTCTATCCCGCAATGAAAAGAAACCAAACTAATGGACAAACAAAGATTGAATGCGCCCCTCTTCCATATATGTACAAATAGAATAGCCTATTTATACAAAATGATAAAGGGGCCTCTATGATCGATGATCATAGAAATAAATAGAAAAATGAAGGGATATTTTAATCCTTACCAACTTGATCTTGTTGCCCCCGGCAACAAACATGCGTGAACCATTTCACGAAGTATGTGTCCAAATAGTCCAAAGTCTCGATAGTTAGCTCTCGGTCTTTCGGTCGAAAAGCAACGTCGACGAAGACGTGTGGGTGCACTATTTCACGGTGAGGATTGTAACTTTCCATGAATTTTCCATTTCTCACTCAACGATGGAACTTTGCTTATTTCTTTTTTTGAGGATCGACGAATCAAATGATATTTTTGTTCCAATTTTTGCCTCTTCTTCTCCCTATGAATCAAACTTTTCTTTGCCATAATGGT